>JAAGNO010015285.1:12200-26463 GCA_033439905.1 Ceryle rudis
GGAGGGAGGAAGGGAGGAAGGAAGGAAGGAAGGAAGGAAGGAAGGAAGGAAGGAAGGAAGGGCAGGCTTTCATTTCAAATACTCCTGGCAAATGTGCACAGTTGCAGTTTTTAGTAACCTGGACTCTGAGAATTTCTGAATTTCTAGAAGCAGTATTTCATAGCCTTTAGTCTACTTTATTCTATGGGTTTATCCAGGCTGACTTTGAAAGTGTACAGTTTTTTGGAATTTACAGTATCCTTCAGCAGGAAGTATCACCTCATTTATTCTTTGAACCTGTGTAATAGTTTCTTTTTATGCATCCTATATTGTAGTTGAAAAGTTAGACAATTGTTCCACTTTCTCTCATGACTGATAATTTGCTAGACTACTATAATGTTCTTTTTTCTTTTTTTTATTTATTTTTTTTATTATTATTAGATGAAATGTATCATATATTTTTGATTGTCTTTGTACATTTTCTTTGAAGCTTTTTAAAGTATTAAAGTTGGGTTTTTTTGATGGAGGGGCATGGTTTCCATGCTGTCACAAGAACTGAGTGCACCATGAATTTCTGTAATGTCAGATGGTGCTCTCTTTCTAGTTTCCTAATTCTTTCCTAAATATTCTGAATATTCAGTTTGCCTTTTTGTCTGCTGAGGTGACTTTTGCATTGAACTCTTTCTCATAACCACAATGTTTCCTGCATGGGTGGAAATTGTCATTTTAAATTTCTGACTATGTATGTCAATAAAAGGATTCTTTATCTTACATGCACTATTTTAAATCAATATACTCTTTCATTGTTTGTAGATTGCTCAAGAATCACAATGTCTCACAGTGTTTTCACAAATTTCTGCAATCCTTTGCAACCAGCTCTTCTCCTGACAATCCAGCAAACTTTCTCAGGTCTCTATTCATTGTTTCCAGCTGCTGACATTGATCTGAAAGAGAATAGACTTCATATAGTGAAGTTCCCCAGTGTGATTGCCTGTCCTTTGGCCTTTCCTTTTCCTGTGGAAACAAACAAATGTTTTTTTGTTATTTATTTCAGGTCAAAGAGGAATAAAATGGAAATAAGGACACTGACATATTTATATGAAACTCCTACCTGCCCCCATATGTACATACTCCTTATAACACCACTGAGTTCTTCATGCTAGGCTCTTTCTCTAAACATATTCTTCTGAATATGTAATGGTCCTTTAAAATATGGATGTGATTCAGCTCAGGAATACTTTTTTGCAGTAAGCAGAATTTGTCCTTTTGCTATCAACTCCCACAAGTTTCTTTTTAGTAAGACATGCTTAGACTTCATTAGTAATAATTACATTTTGCTTAAAGCAAAATTAATGTTAGCTGCCTTAAACCTCCTAATTTTTTTCACATTTTTAAATAAACATTATATAATAGTATTATCGTTTTATATATACTCACTAGCTCACTTACTCTGAAAGCTGTGAAATTACTTGATTATCTCTGTTCAGTATACCTGTTTATAGCAAATCGAAAGTTTAGTTATAAAAAAGAAAGTGATCACTAATGGTTACAGGTTAGGAGATGAGGTTTACATCTAACTGAATTCCATTGAGATGATTGTAAAATAACTTCTTAAAAGGGTGGATCAGGACTTCAGCCTCTCTTCTAAGATTGATGTTAAAATATAATCAACTCCAGTATCTGAAGTTAAGAAAGGACAATATTTCTTCTATGGGATTAAAAACCCCAAAATATTTAAATCTAAAAAAGAGAAAAGGTAGTCTTTCCAAAAATAATTATTTTACTCAATGGCCAACTAAACTTGGTTTCAAATTTCTCCTTTGTTTGTGCATACTGGAACTTAGTTCTCAAAACCGAGAAATCTGACTATCATGATAGTCATAGCTCATGATAGTCTTCAGTGTCTCTTCAACATGGATGAAATGAAATTTGCATTTGATAATGTAACACTCTTCTGAGATGGTGATGGGAGGCAGATTTGCCCTCTGAATAGAAGGGCTTGATTGATGGCTTCTATCAGTCTCTCAGAAGTAAGTATTCTGTAATTTTTTATGTGAAATGGATCAATTGCTTCAGCAGCCATCAAGAGGTATCTCACCAGTCCCCACTAGAATGCTAAGTAGAGTGTCAGTTTAAGTTTAGTTGTTAGAAAGAAGTTCAAACAGTCTCAGGTAGATCATGATTGAACCTTTTCTCCTTACATACTTTGCAAATGAAGTGATCGTAAACCCTTCTTGCTCTGCAGAGGTTGAAGTAGTCTGAAAGCATGCATCAGGCTGCATCAGGCACAGCGAGATGATAGAAAGAAAAATAAATATTTCAGGTATATCCCACTCTGATCGCTAAATCAAAACCTTAACTAAATCAAAACCTCACGGGGGAAAAAAAAAAATCCAAGGAATTCGGCTTTCTCTGATTACTCAAAATATAGACATTCTTAACAAATTCATTTCAGTCTATAATTAATTACATATTTTCCAACTAGTTTGACAACTGTCTGTGGGCAGACAGAACAAATCTGTGACTTATTTGATGTAAGCTGTTTATATGAAAACCTGTAATTATATGAAAAGCCCATGACCTAATGGTCATAATGATTGTGATTAATCAAGCTGTAGCTGATCAGTTAAGACAATATGTCTTATTGATCAGTTAAGACAATATGTCTTATTTCTAAATAGTTGATAGACTACATTCAGTACATCTCCCATTGAAGTATCTTGGAATGTTTAACACATTACTGTGTACACAAGATCAAAATCACAGTGTTAGGCTTAGAAGACTGTTCCTCACATTAGATAACTAGTAACTATACAAGAGTCTGAAGCTACATATGATGCGATAATATTTATTCAAGGCTTGAGAGGCTCAAATTCTCCTTAAGCTTCCTGTTATACAATGGACCCCAACAAATTATGTTAAAAAGATAGCCCAGTGTCTCTGTTTGTGATGTATGAACTATGAAACTGAATTTGTTTGTCTCTGTAGAATCAGAATGGTTTGAGTTGGAAGGGACGTCAAAAATCATCTAGTTCCAAACCCACTGCCGTGGACAAGGACACATTCCACTGGATCAAGTTGTTCAAAGCCACATCCAGCCTGGCCTTTAACACTTCCAGGGATGAGTGTGGCAGATGCAGCCTTCATGACAAAAAGGCCTGATGACAGGTGCTTGCTAAGGAGCCAACAAAGACCAGGGCTTGCCAAAGATCCAATAAAGATTGAAGCTTAATGTCCATTAAAACTGATTATTTGTTTCAGACACTTAGCTTGCCTTTGTCCCAAACTAATTAGAATACACTTGCCCCCAGATAATTAGAATGACCACAGTTCAGACTCAACAAGAGTATAAATGGAGCCCCTCTGGTGAGTCAATTTTGAGTTGATCCCCTCAGACCAAGCGGGTCTGCAGTTGGGCACTCTTTGCTTGTATCAGGATGATACCCAAGGAAACTTCCTGGGACTGAGTGAGCCTTCACCCCCATCTTTGTTGAGTGAATATTTATTCTGGATGTATCCGTGAGTGAGCCCTCACCCCCTTTTTGGGTGAGTGACCTCCTTTCTGGATACCCTTGTGTGGGAGGTTTTCCCTTTTATGAGTGAGTGTGCACACATTTTGGTTCATCTTTCTAAAAGGAATAGTCACAAAACTTAGTTATTAGTTGTGTAGTATTATATTCCTGTCTGACATCCAAGCTTCCAATTTCTTTTGATCTGTTGGAGTGTTGGGTAATTTTTAGTTGCAATATATCTGGATTTTGGATAGTTACTGCTGTCTGTTTTGTGGGTGCCTCCAGGACAATGGGACATCCACAACTTCTCTGGCAACCTGTTCCAGTGTCTCACCACCCTGTACTAATGCTGTAGCTCTGTCATAGAAGGCCACCAGATTTGTCAGGCATGATTTGCCCTTTGTGAAGCTGTCAGCCAACTTAGTTGTCTGTCACCCACCACCTCTTTATTTTCCATGTGCCCTAGCATAGTTTCCAGGAGGATCTGCTGCATGATCTTGCTGGGTACAGAGGGGAAACTGACTGGTCTGTAGTTTTCAAGATCTTCCTTTTTTCCCTTTTTAGAAACGGGAGTGATATTTCCCCTTTTCCAGTAGTGGTAACTTCACTGGACTGCCACGAGTTCTCAAATATGATGGATAGTGGTTTTGCCACTTCATCCACTAGTTCCCTCAGGACCTGCAGGTACATCTCATCAGGTCTTGTGGACTCATTCACTTGTGGGTTACTTAGATGGTCTTGAAATGATCTTCTCCTACTGTGGGCAGTTCTTCATTCTCCCAGTCCCTGCCTTGGCCTTCTGCGATTTGGGTGGTATGGCTGGAGCACTTGCCAGTGAAGACTGAGGAAAAAAGTGGTTGAGTACCTCAGCCTTCTCCATATTCTGGGTAACAAGGTCTCCCCTTTCATTCTGAAAAGACCCACATTTTCCCTAGTATTTATCTTACCTAGTCTTCTACTGCTGAAAACAGTGCAAAAAGGACAAAGAGTTTTATTATTTCTAGTATCTCAATTAATATAATTAATTTACTGAAACCTGCAATCTTCTGTCAGGTCTTCACTGAAAAATAAAGTGAGACAACTGCACTTTGTGAGGCAATTAGCAGGTTTTCAGAATAGCAGTGTGAGAATTAGTTGCTACTTTTCACATTCAGCTTTTTTTTTTTTGCTATTTCTTGCTGCCTGAGAGACTTGTGAATGGAAAAACAAGTGAGTTGAACTGCTTTTGTACACCTCAGCACTGTGGAAAACAAACCAAGCAATAAGCAAATTCATAAGGACTTCATGTCCCTTTAGAATGAATTAGTAGCAAGATCAAGGACATTTCTGTATCAGTTTAAAAGTAAATGAGACGTGAATTGGGTTTACAGGTGAAATGCTACCCTAAGTGACTCAAAGTGGGAGGGAAGGGTGGTTGTCAACTCAGTGGTGCTGGAAATTCTCTTGTAGTATGTAAGACCTTTCAAGAGTATCAGTTCATAGTAACATTATGATATAAAAAATAATTTTCTCTTGCTATGAATTTTATTAGTTCTTGTCTACAACAATTATGTTTGTATCTTTGAGTCATAGATGTTTTATCTTGTCATGTTATGAAAAAATGTGAATTCACAAGGTTTTCAGTTGGAAGTTTCAGGAGATCACAACATCTCACAAAATGGTACATGACTGTAAACATGTACAGAAGAAATGTACCAAAAGAAATGCAAGATCATTTCAAAAAACCTAGGGAAGTTTTCAATTGAAAAACAGGAAACATCTAGCATCAGGAAACATAATACAAAATGATGATATTCTTTAGAATTCACTACATGTAATAACATTCGCTACATGTGATGATATGCATTGCAGAGGGGGAGATGCTTTCTAAAATCTTCTAAAAAATTTCATTAGATTTTTTTTGGTACTTCAGGTTGACAGGATTTCTTCTTGTGTATATCCTTAACCACAATTATGAGACTTTGAGTCCATTTTGTGCTATAGGCCATTGGTGCAACATATGCAAAGATTTAGTAATATAGCAATAATTGAAAGAGAAGAGTATGTAGCAACATAATTTATTCTACTCTTCCATTAGCAGTTGTTCTTCAGGCTTCTTCAGAGAGGAATTTTCACTTGATGAGTACAGAAAATTAAGCAGTCACAGACCAACGGGTTGCTTTCCAGTGTTTAGGAGATTTTGTGTCTGTATGAGGTGATATTGGTTTATATCATCCCCTTTCAACTGATGCCACTGCCTGACATCAGCAATGTACAATGTGGGTTTTATCCACAGAAAGAATATCACTGAAAAAAATATCATGGGAGAAGAATGCTCCCATTTTCTATTGGCTGCAAAAGCAATGTTTTATGTAATCTTTTTGTCCTTATTTTATTTTACTACTAGAAATCTCAGTAAAATAGCAGGGGTTCATTCACAACTGAGTTAATTAATATGCTGCCAGTGCTGATGAACAAAGTCTGACAGAAAGCACACACAATTTTGTAAAAAGCACTACAGGAGTCTCTTTTAGTTCATGGTAATTCAATTTAAAACAAACAAACAAACAAAAAAATGAACTTAAATGGAGGATTTAGTATAAAAACAAATATCTCAATTAATAATTAACAATAGAAAGAATAGTAATAAATTATTTTAGTATTTTCATATTTGAGATTTATGACCTCTAACTAAATTTAATGTTGCTTCTTCAGTAAATTGTAAGCTAAGACTATCTAGAAGTTGAAATGTGTAGACACAATCAAATATGTTTCTACTTGGAAAAAGGGTTTTGTTAGAGTTCCCTAGTGTGAAGACTTGATGTGTTCTGCATAAAATATGTACCAATCTGAAAGTATTATATATTTTTAATGTAATTGTTGTTTTTCTTCCAACATAGGCCTTGACATCTTTTTGCATCATCACCCCAATATGTAGGTTCTGCAGGTGAAACATGGTCTTCTGGGAGCAACGAGACAACTTTATTACCTGCTGTTTACACACTGCATGAGACTGGAAACACAGCTCTGCGGCAGGAGTATACTCCAGCTCACTAATCCTAAAATGCTGACTCTGAGTGCTGCTCTGAAAAAGATGGCAATAAAAGATTCATTTTTCTCACTCAAGGACACTGAGAACAGAAGGGACCAGCACTCCCTTTTGAAGGGACCATCTGGCCTTGTGCTCTGCCTGTACAGGCTGCAGAATTTTTTCCCAAACTGGATTAAAATATGTTTCTCAGAGAACTATCTAATCTGTTTTAGAGTCTGAACAATGGCAAGTCCATGGTGTCTTTTGGCAGGTTTTTCAAATGGTTAATTAGCTTCATCGATGCATTTTACTGAATCTCATTTCAAGGCTAAATAGGTCTGCCTTCAGTTCACAGGCACTGGATCTTCTTAGGCCTTCATCTGCAATATTAAGACACCCTCTTCTATCAAATATCATTTCTATGATTAAGTATGGAGCATGATCAAGTAACTTCATTTTCTTTTCAGTAAACTAGTAGATTGAATTCCATAAATATCCCACTTTAAGGATTGTACATCTGGGTGATTTTTGAAGCCCTCCGAATTGTGTTCATTAAATCTATATCTCCCATGAAATGCAGACCTCAAACAGGATGAATTCTTCAAGTTCTTATGAATGCTGTGTACAGAGGTTAGCTGGTTCCCTTCGTGGTATTTTTTTACATGTTCAATGACAACATACACCAAACATTATACTGAACTTCCACACTGCTGCTGTTCTCTTTGTTTTTCTCAAGCTGCTGCTTTCCAGGAAGAAATTTCTCATTCTGCAGCTGAAGTCTGCACTTTTTCCCATGTGTGACAACTTCCACTGTCAACACTGCACTGAAATGAATTTTGCTGAATGACCTTGTACTCAGGAGATTTGGAACATTGTGTAACAACACCCTTGTCTCCTTGTTTGCTTAGTTCTTCTGTTGATACATAAAACATACTAGCAAAGATGATAATCTAAATTACATGCTCATCTAAATACACATAATATGATTATTGATTGAAGTTTTGAGTAGTATCAGATCCTGAAGAATTCTCAGTGCTCCCAGCTATCATAAATCCTAGCACTGATTTCTTCCCCCTTAAACTCCATTTGCTACCTTTGAATATGTCAGGTTTTACCCAATAAAAGCATATGGCAAATTGATTACATACATTGCATGCCTTCTCAGAATAAGGTATTATATAATGCCATGTCAAAAACTTTGGAATATTTGAAATGTGTAATTGCTTTCATCAAGTTGCTTTATCACTTGATCAAAGAATCTGAAAACATTTTTGTACTTTCTTTATATTTTCTAAGCAAACATGGCAATTGTACTTTTACACTAATTTCTGTTGGCACATTGCATGTGCTCTGAGTATAATTATGTAATGAGGAAAAAGAAACAGTGAAATGTCCAATATGATGTTAAGGGTTCTAGCTTAAATAAGTTTTTTAGGGTCCATATCCTGCAGGTTATAATAAGAACATGAGAATGATGAAATTACTCTCCTCTCTTCAGGATGAAACACGTAGAGACCTTTAAGGACAAAAAAGTCAGAAAGGGTCAGTGATGTAATTATCCCAGCAAACAGCACTATACCTGATGAAACACAGTATTCTTTTTTTTTTCTGTAATGATTGTATTGATAGTGCATGAATAACTGGCTAAGCTGTACTTAAAAATAAATAAATAAATAAATAAATAAATCTTTTGTTTCGACATCTGTAAATGATGCTGAGTATTTAAATTGTTTTCTGCTGTGTGGTCTACATTTTCTCATTCAGTGACACTGGCTCACCAGACCTTCCTCACCCTTTGTGCTGGTTTTGACTGGGATAGAGTTAATTGTCTTCATAGTACCTTGAATTGTGCTACATTTTGGATTTGTGCTGAAAGCAGTGTTCATAAAGCAAGGATGTTTTAGTCATTGCTGAGCAGCAGTTACACAGTCAAGGCCTTTTCTGCTTCTCACACCACCCCACCAGTGAGTAGGCTGTGGGTGCACAAGGAACTGGGAAGGGATACAGTAGGGACAGTTGCCCCTAACTGACCCAAAGGATATTCCATACTGTACAACGTCATGCTCAGCAATAAAAGCTGGAGAAAGAAGGAGCAAGGGGGAACATTTGGAGTGGTGGTATTTGTCTTCTCAAGTAACCATTAGACATGATGGACCACTGCTTTCCTGGAGATTGATGAACACCTGACTGCTGATAGGAAGCAGCAAATTAATTTCTTATTTTGCTTTGCTTGTGTATGCACCTCTTACTTCACCTGTAAAATGGCCTTTATCTCAGCTCATGAGTCTTCTCAATTTTACTTTTCCATTCTCTCTCCCATCCCACCGTGGAGGAATATGTGAGAGGCTGGGTGCTGGTTAGCTTCACACCAGGGTTAAGCTGTGACATGCATGCCAACGCCTTGCTACAGCAGTTCTGGCTTTCTGCTAAAATACTGTACTTCAAAATATTTTTTTACAAGCTTTTTAATTTTCTTGACATTATTTTACCTCTTTTACAGTTTCAGTTTCTATAGCTGTGTTCTTGAGAGGCATGCCTTCTCCTCTGGTGTCTGGAAGTACTGACAAGATGATGAATATAAGCAGCTGAAAATTTCTTTTACATAGTTTGTTTCAAGTCCTTTGTGGTCCTTGCTTTGAGAATTGCACATAACTGAGTTGACTGAGGGTTTTTCTTTCCATGTGGCCATCAGTTTGAAGATCTCTTTCTTGTGCAGTTGCCATTTTTATGATACAATGTTTGGACATCAAATATGTTTATCTCCATCCCTCTCTTGCTATACATATAAAAACTGTAGCAGGGCAAATTCAGTGAAGGTTTTTTTGAATTGTATATAGCATATTTTTAAAAACTGTTATCCAAAGCAGGTCTGTGAATTTAGGCATACTGATAAAACTTTATACATGCAATTTCCATTCTGAACACTTGTTTTCTGTATGGGCATATTTATTCTAATGGCAACAATGGCTATGATTTATGTTATTTCTTGTTTTCATTTCTGAGGAAGATGCACAAGCCTTCTCACTCTCATTGTTTTGTATGAATCTTTCTTCATTCAGAGCCAATTATTTGAAGATGACTGATGATAAAGATGACATGTTAAAGCAATTAAGTTCATTTCTATCTTTGTCCAACACTTTTCATGCATTGTACATGCACCAGCAGAAATGAACAGAGATTTCATAGGGTGTTTTTATTCTCTAAACCATGTAGATTTATGCACAGCATATACAGCTTTACATTCTGCAGACTGTAGGTTTTGGGTGACCTGCCAGAATATCCTGCATGATCCTGCATCAGTCTTATTTTCATAGAATTTCATGTGTGTCTCCTGGCTCCATTTTAGCAGTTGTGTACATGATCTCCCATGGTATAGACAATGTTGTGACTGCACTCATACACCAGAATGATACTGAAACCTGCAAACTCTGTTAGTATGCTTTGCCATTGATTTTTTCTGCTGCGTGGTTATTCCCCACTAGCATTTTCCAGTTATACTTACCTGCTGACATGCCAGATGTAGTGAGGTATTTCCTTTATCTTCTCCAATAGCATGTGCCAAAATACATATTTGGTATCAAATACAATTTCTCTTTTATGAAGTCTGTTAATTATTCTTTATTTGACCATTTGTTAGTGAGCAGTACTTTTTTATTTCCCTACACAGCATTAGGACAATTGGCACTATGAACTTGAGGAGAAATTCCTGCATTTCTCCTGAAAACAGTCTGATTATTCAATCAATGAGTTCGGTTAGTTAACTGAGTTCAGCAATAACTTTGCTTCTCCTTTACTTTTTTGTTACTATTTTTTCTATCCATCTGGTAGGGATGCTGTGTGAGAGTAATGATTGTGGCACATGACAGGAACTATGTGCTTTCTTAACATCCTACGTGCAACACAAACACAAAAGTAAACATTGTTTTTAAAATCCTCAGATTAATTCTGGAAAAAACCACAAACAATAATATGATTAAATGGTCACCTATGTGGAAATAGAATCAGAAATAATAACTGAGAACAAGACTATACCTTTAATCATTCTGTTGTGAGCAGTATAATAAAGCCAAAAGTATACCCAAACATCTGGTAAAAAACTGTCAAAGACATGTTTTGCATCCAGACAAAAGTTTTACTGTTTTGGGAGCATTTTTAAAGAGTGTGATTGCAGGATACCAAAAATTTAATAGTAAATAAAAATTGAAAATGCTTTGACCTCAAAATAGTAATTTAAAAGCTCCATAGTAAAACTGAGCTGGATAAACAAGAAATCAAGTCTGGTTTGATTAATCTAATTGCCAAACTTGCAACAAGTTTGTGAAAGAAGTGCAACAATCTTACTTTCCCCACTCTGCTCTCCATCCTAGTTACCCTCAATTTCTGGAGCTGTGATGACTGAGCTGGTTTTTACATGTGTTTCCTCTTCTTCTTTCCCACCACATTACTTCTCTTTCTCCCAATAATCAAGAAGACCTTAATTCAGTATTCTCTGTCTGTGATTACTTCTCTTTTTCACAAAGTCCAATCCCCCTTCCTTCCTCAAATTGTATAACATTATATGGACAGGCAGTACTACACAAGTATGCTGTTTTCAGCTACATGAACTGTCTGAGGATGGAAATTTTGAGGAATTTATGAGATAAATGTAAAGCAACAAAACGTGGTGTTGTAATGGTGAATCAGTAAAGAATGGCCAATGAAATTAGACACTGTACAAAATTGTTTCACTAAAAACCAATAAAATAGGGAAATCACATGCCTTATTTTGGAAAAAGGAAATGTAATGGACATGACAGAACCGTGCCTCCCTCCTTATTAGAGCCTATCAAATATAATCTTTATGGAGAGAGTATAGTGAGAGAAAATAAATTTTGTTAGGAAAAATAGATTAGTTATATAATACAGTTATGGTGGAATAAGCCTCATCTATACCTTTATTTTTTATTTTTTTTTAGTTTTTAAGAAAATACATAAAAAGCCTGTATGTGCTACAGGATATGGGATAACCTCTATATTATAATGTAAGAATGTGAAGTACCTGTTGAAATTGTTATGTTGGTGTAATGTTGCATTTGCATTCAGAAAGTCTTACATAAGCAGAGTAAAACCTCTGCTGCTTATGACTTCAGTATAGGATTTAATCCAGAAAATTAATAATCTACAGGATTTACAGATGTAAAGAGGAAGCATAAGCATGCAGCACCTTGATATAGTGGTGATTTGACTTATTACCAAAAAAACTGAGCATAGATTTATAAAGATGGTCAGAGTAATGGAAAAAAATAACAGGAAATATTGTGATCAAAGCTCATAATGATAAAGCCAGAAATATGGCAAACATATTTGGTCAGCAAGCAGATCTGAATGTATTTATATACTTAGTTTGAATACCTAGGAGCAATCTTTCACCAAGTTTAAGAAGAAATTAGAGAGCTGGGCAGAGAGAGAATAAACTGATATTAAGTGTATGGAGAGTGGCCACCTATCTTAGACAGCAGCTTGGTGTATCTGAAAAACCAAATTCATGATGGTGAACAATAAATAACATCTAGTGCAAATGGAGACAGTGGCCAAATTTCTTGTTATTTTGAAGTATTCAGGAAATTAATATCAAAAAAGTTATAAAATTTACTTCTGCCTAATGCAAAACCAAGCTGGAACTACTATCTATAAGGATTCATTCCTCAGTGAGAAGGCTGAATTTTAGGTCTACATTTCAGGTAATTATAGTTATTTTTTTCACATAGATGCGAGCTCTGGGATCTTATTACTGAAACGTAAGATAGACTAACTACTTCTGACAATAAAATACTATGACAGATTATAGGTCCAGGAAAGAGAAAACAAGATCTAATAAGGAATTGTGAGAAGACTACAAAAAGCCAAATAAAATAAACACAGTGATACCTCAACAATATCAGCAGGTAGAAAATATGAAAAGGGTAGACTAATTATTTGTCTTTTGAAGTAAAAAAAAAAAAAGAAAAAAAAAGAAAGAAGGACAATAAAAATTCTCAATGTGAAATTTTAACAAGAGAAAGAACATTCCTGACAGAATGGGTTGAATAAAACTGTGAGAGTAGCTGAGGTTTTAAATAGCCATGGAATAATAATTAAAGTACTTCCTGAGGCAGGTGATGTACAGGTTGAATTGCTTCATCTGTTCACTCATGTAGTATAAGGAAAGAATCCAGATCTTCAGATATCCAAGGAATCTTAAGACTTTTCTGCTGGCTTGTGCAGGAGTGAATCACCTGTTCTAGGTATTGTTACTTTGCTAGAATTATTTATGCCAGGCAGTTGATCTCTCATTCTCAGATTCACTTGTTTGAGTTCAAAAGTAGAGGCTTCTGGGTTTTACACACTTCCTGCTTCTCTGGCCCATGTGCTGCTCCCTTGAATTAGGGTTGTAAATTACACTGCTCTGGCAGTGTTAAGATGAATCCATCATACTAAGTTGCCATTTCTCTTTTTATTCTGTCAGATTCCAAGGAAAGCTTGTTGTCCCTTCCCTAATTCCCCTGCCATGTCAATTTGACACTCAGAATTCTGCTTTGGGGCTGCTGCCTATTCTTTGTATCTGGTAATAGCCTGAGTTATACAAGTTATTTGTTTTAGCAATTTTTCATTGTATTAAAATGAAGTATGATAAATCTTAGCCTCTGAACCAGCTTATTGCCTTGCTTTGCCTTTCCTTCCCTTGCTTTGCCTTCTCTTCTTTCTCTTTCTTTTTTCCTTCCTCATTTGCTCTCTTTAGCATAATGTATTTCTTCCCATAATTATAAAAAAAAAAAAAAAAAAATCTGGGGAAATGTTGTTATCAGTTGTTATTATCAATTTTATTGTCACAGTTTTCCTACCAGTGATGTTAAGTCTTACATGACAGGTCTACAGCAAAAGTCTTATGAGGAGTGGCTGAGAGACCCAGGGTTATTTATCCTGAAAAAAAAGAAGGCATAGGGGAGACCTCCTCACTTTCTAGAACTACCTGAATTGAGGTTATAGTGAGGTGGGTGTCAGTCTCTTCTCACACGTAACAAGTGATAGGATGAGAGAAAATGGCCTCAGGATGAACCAGGGGAGGTTTTGGTTGGATATTAAGAAAAATCTATTTGCAGAAAGGGTTGTCAAGCACTGGAACAGGCTGCAGGGAGATTGAGTCACTACCCCTGTGATATCAATGTGATATCAGGTTTAGAAGTTTGGAAGATATGGTCATTTGTACGTGGGAAGATACTGTTATTTGTATATTTTAAGTTGGTTAAAGTGAGCATAGGAAAAGTGTCATTTGGCTTTTGTAATTATGTACCTAGATATGTGCTTAGTATCATACTTCTGTTTTAACCAGAAAGAGAATCTAATCATTAATAATAGAATATCTCCATCTAGAACAAAGTCTATAGAAAGAATAATGACTCGGTCAAACAACTAGCCTTGAAGAACTGTTGAAGACTACCAAACCTAAGTGAAACTGGAGGAAAGGTAGTTTCATAGGGGGGAGATTGTAACAACTGACCACTGTTATACCACCTTCTCAGAAGAAAAAGGAAATGAATAGCTAAAGATTGGACAGAGCATGCATAGTGATTTTTTACATAGCAAGTAAGGATATTTTAACCAATCACATAGGTGAATAACAGTGTGTATGTATTAGAAAGATTAATATAATTAAAACTTTGTGTATAAATAACTGGTGTTTTTTAGGATGTTGGTGTGCTGGTTTTGACCCAACACACACGATTGTGATTCTCATGAGAATAAA
>JAAGNO010015286.1:0-12858 GCA_033439905.1 Ceryle rudis
ATATATTAAATAGGCTTCTGCATCCATGAAATAGTGGTTTTATTTTCATAGTAAGTACACAATGTTTTACTTTTGTAGAACACAGGCAAGCATTTTCTTCATTAAATGCATGATCCTCTTTTGAATTGCATAACTTCATTTAAAATACTGGCCTTATAATGAACGATGCTAAAATGTTCTCTGGCAGCAGAGCAGTGATCTGAGGAGAGGACCACTGCATGCTTATGAAGAAATGCTTTTTGAAGATAAAAACTAACTTTTGTAACTACTGGCTACAATTGTGCTTTGAACTTTGGTTTGTACCAGACCTTCCCCCAGAAACTTTCTGGCACTAGCCAATTTTATAGTGTTAACTATTCATAATGAACTCAACCTTTGGATGACACAGAAATATTTAAAATGCTGAATAAAACCTTGCATTAGAGCATCTTCAGATATTGGCATACTTTGCTACTAACTTTTGAAATTGACTTAATTCCCCTGATTCCAGGGCCTGTTTTTACTGACCAGTCAGATTAGCCAAAATATTTTCAGAAATACTTGATTCATATTTCTGCCTTTTTGGCTAAAAATCTCTTTGTTTAACAGGGTACCTCTAAATTTATATGCATTTCTGTCCTTCCACTTTTTTTTTTTTCTTAGAGAAGAATTAATTACAGAAGATTATGGGTCAGACTTAGAAAGGAATTAGATGCCCAATATCCCTTTGATTTC
The DNA here is from genome assembly GCA_033439905.1 of Ceryle rudis. Taxonomy (NCBI): domain Eukaryota; kingdom Metazoa; phylum Chordata; class Aves; order Coraciiformes; family Cerylidae; genus Ceryle; species Ceryle rudis. The sequence goes on from JAAGNO010015286.1 coordinate 715, forward strand.
TCACTGAAAAAAATGGGATTTAGTTATTCAAATTACCACTACAAATCTAAGTCTGTGACAGTTTTTTGATCTTGAATACACAACGTGTAAAAACCTTGTTTGCACCTGTTTTTCTCATACATGTTATCACTGTCTTCCTGCCATAGGTAGAAACAGACGACCAAACAGCCCTTGTTAGTAAGCCCAGGAATAGAGGAGGAAACAGTGATCTGGCATCAGCTGGATTTAACATTATCAACTCTATCATAGGATCAGGGATTATAGGTAAGTATACTTCTCATGATCCCGTGTTCAGCCTTGTTTATACATGCGTGACTATCCCTTTTGGAGAATAACACTGTTATCTTACTTCACACTGCTGCTGTTCCTAATGATTTTTCTCTATTTTTATTTGCTTGCTATGCAAAGATCCAAAGCTATCAGCTGAGATCACATCTCACAGTGACAGATACCCTACAGCCTCTTTGCCATAATGATCAGAGAGAACTAGTTGAGCGGGTTCTGTATGAACTTCACACGCAGGCTAAATTTTGTCCACTAAAAATCATTGTTCTGAGGTTATTAAGCATGCTGGTGAATTTGGGAGAATGACAGCATTTTTAAAAATCTGAATTTTTCTTTATTTTCATCATCTTAAATGAGTATTTTGAAAGGTTCTTCTATAATCTCTCCTTTTCTTATTTACAGGATTACCATATTCAATGAAGGAAGCTGGTTTTCCCCTAGGAGTACTGCTTTTATTTGGGGTTGCCTGTATCACAGGTACTTTAAAAGCAGTTTCTTTTGTAAAGTCAAAATTAGTCTTGCAAGATGTAGCTTAAACAAGTATATCTATGACAACAAAAATGACAAAATTTTTCCTTACCTCACTAATCCTTTGAGCAGATTAGCAAAAGTAGAGAATTATGCTGTACAACATATAAAGCTGCTTTTTGTGTGCATTTTATTTTCATAAAGCCTAGTTTCTTAGACTAGGTCAAGGTGACATTTGGAAGAATAGCTCTTATTTGTGCTTCATAATCATCTGGTTTAGTCTACCGTTTTTACCCTAATTAAGAGACTGATCCTTGAGTGGGTTATATATCACTTCTTAAAAAATATACCAGAGAATGAAAACCTGTGATTTTGAACATTTTAATTATCATTCATTAAAAAAAAAATGGATTTACCTTCAAAAAGTGGCAAGTTTTGAAATCACACGATGATTCACTAAACATAACTAAATCCATTATCATCAGAAGAGAATTTTTTAAAAGACTCTGTGGATTCAAGTCTTAAAAAGACAAACCAAGTCAATGTGCATGGCACAAATCCTGTAACCTGTATGCTGATCAGCATAAATGATTGAGGTTTGACTGGAGAGCAATATAACGTAAGGAATGTGTTCTTTTCTCTATGGCTGATGGCAAAACACATTAATGAAATAACATCATAAACATAGCTCAGGAATTTCAGGTCCTTTCCTGTAGGAAATCTGATTTTTCCTTTGCATTTCTAAACATTTTGAATACTTTATAGCCATAGGCACTCAGCATTTTGTTATGTTAAAGATGTGGCTCAATAGATTGTGCACAATCAAATTATAACTTGAGTTCCAACTTTTTGATTGTAACATTAAAATACATCCAAAGCATGTAACATTAGCATTTATTTTCATTAGTTTTCACTGAATAATTTGTTAATAGCCGTTATTTGGCAGTCCTCACTTCATTTCATTTTAGAATATGTTTCTGAATTATGCTGGGTGTAGTCCTAGATTGACAGACAAATAGAATTTTAGGCCATTTAACGATAAATCTTTTTCAGTTTTTGTGGGTCTAAGATCCCTTGCTAGAAAGACAATATTTCTTGTACAAGATCAGCTCAATATGCAGCATAATTGATAATGAACAATTCTGTGTCTGCTTTTGTCTGCTCCCAATTATAGCGTAAATAGGTTTATATATACTGTGTAAGAATTGCATACGCTCATGGGAATCTCTGGATTGGCTTTCAGATTAACAAATGGTAGAAATCTACTTTGTAAAGACTGTGAACATTTTAAAATTTTTGTTATTCCTAGAAGATAATAAATGCTGATACTGTTCACAGAAAGGAACAACTTCTATCACAGCATAGATTACAAGCTAAGTGAAAGGTAGATGAGGAATAGACAACTTCTAGCTACAATCTGTCAGAAGATCTGCGCTAAAGTAATAAATTCTGTGCAATCTTGTGGTGCTCAAATGAATACTAAAGTATAGCTTGACACAACAGCAATATCTTGAACTGTTCTTCGTAAAACATTGATGTTCAATCTGGGAGTAATTCCCACTGTGATGTCAGCTCTGTCTCAAGACGCATTGCTACATTGTTTTCCAGATAAATTACTTTGCACGTTCTATTGTAAAAGTATCCAAATTTATTTATTTATTTACTTATTATTATATTTTTATCATAAGCAATTAAGAAGACACAAAATACTAACCAGGCTTCATCTTTCACATACTTGTAAAGTCGTTGAGAGAGTTCTAGCATGATGCAGGCAGCCTTCATATTCTACCCCCTTTCAGGGTATAACCAAATGCTTCATTCAGGAGCCCTCTGCATTATTAACTGAATTTTCCTTTTGATGTTTGTGACAGTTATTGTTCCCTTTGACTGTACTGGAAATCAATGAAAATGAGGCTGTTTCAACTGTCTCTAATTGAGAAAGCTAGAATTTCCTTCTAATATGAGCCTATAACTCCTGGGTTTGGGGGATTGAAATCCTTCGTGAGATTTCTCAGCCCTGCTCTTCCCAGTGCCACTGTTTTTATAGGTTTTTCCTGAGGAGTGAAAAAGATCAGCAGTAAGCAACCACAAGTTGGTTCAGACTGTCTTGAACAGTATTTTTGTATTTTTACAGATTATTCCATTATATTACTGATCAAAGGAGGAAACCTCTCCAGTACCAACACCTATCAAGAGCTGGTCAGAAAAACATATGGTCTTGTAGGTTATTTAATTCTTTCAACTCTTCAATTTTTATATCCATTTATTGGTAAGATCACATCAAATATAAATGTTTAGATTTTATAAAAACATTTTTTTTCACATTACCTCATTCTTGCACTGGTAAAATATTAACAACTCCATAAAGAATATACTGCAAGTGCCTCTTTCCTGTAGAAACAAGATTAAAAATTATTTGGTGTATTCTGAAGAATGACTGAGGAAGAATTCAGTGAATTGGATGGAGGACCAGAGTAATAGAAATAAACTGAAATGTAATAGCAGAGCAATTAATGATCACAAACTTTAAAATTAATGCCAGAAGCAGCTTCAAGAAATAGCAAAGAAGGATTCTGTCCTAGAATGACTAACAGAGCACAGATTAGACGTGCCTGAAACAAAAGGAAAATATGACTTTAGGAATAGTTTAATTTAATATTTTTTTCCAAAGATGTAGTATTACTGTCATTGGAGAAGATACTTATTAGATCTTGCTTGAATATTATGCCCTGTCACTGCTCTTCAGAAGTGTGAATTCAGCTCCATACCCAATGAGCTTCTAGGTAATTGGGCAGTCAAGACCCTTTTGAAGAAGAAATAGTAAAAGAACATATGTAGTCTGGGCAGAGATTAATTAGGCTGGAAGTTGAAAATAAAGTGATATGCTCAATGTGTCCCCTACAGTAGTACCATAATAAAATAAAATCTTTAATAAGCTTCATATATTCACACATGGAGCTACAAGAAGTAGTGACTTCAGATACAAAGTCTGGACTCAGTGATCATAGCATCCCAGACCAAAATTCCTACTTTGAGAGTAATCAGTCTGAATTTATTACAAGTAGCTGAGATTTTTAAGGGTGTGAAGTTACTGTTACTGCAGGCAACCATTTTACACATGTTGACTTAAGAAAATAGTTACTACTGCATGGAAAATAATGAAATAAAGTTCTCATCATGGAACTAGCTATGCATATGTTTGTGCTTGAATTTATTTCTATAAGTAGTGTTAATGACTTAAAATTTCACAATAGAGAATATTTATGCATTAGTTAAGGTCAACAGCTTAACTCCACCTAAATGGTGGAGACCATGAGTGATGGAATATGGGTGTTAAGGCCACAGTTCTTACCAATGAGATGAGGAAGGGAAGTCCATGTCTGATCCTTTCATCTGTTTTCTCCTCCCATCTTCTGGTTTAAAGATTTTTTGCTACATTTTTACATGAACTAGGAAGTGCTGTACATTTGATTGCAGACTGATTATTAGATTAACACAGGAACTTTACTAAATAGAAACAAGAATTTGAAAATAAACTGACAAAGTGATGTTAGAAACAATTTTAGAAAGCCTTTTTTTCCTCTTCTAAAGTAAATCTGTATTGCAGGTCAGCACAACAGCCTTGTTTATCAGACTGAATTCTTGCTTAGGTTGTACCTGTTAAAAAAAAAAAAAAAAGATAAATATAGGGCAGCACTAAAGAATATTTTATTTATTAGTTTTGTTTTAAACTTGAAACTTAGAAGTTGGTGGTGGTAGTCAGTTCATACAAGAGGGATAGTGTCCTATAATCATGAAGTCTACAGAATATGTGCATTAAATATTTATCAATTATTTCATATTTGAACTGTACTAACAAAAATTTATTCTCTTTAAGCTATGATCAGTTACAACATAATAACAGGAGACACTTTAACTAAAGTTTTTCAGAGAATATCTGGAGGTAAGATGGATTTTAAAAATATGGAAAAGGGAAAATGTGTTGGATAGGAGTATAGCATAAGTATTTAGGGATTGGCATCCTGTGTCAGTCTCAAGTCCTAACTGTTACTTTGCTTTTAAATTACTCTTAAGTAAAGTTCAAGTTAAGAACTTGAAGCATCTTTGTAGGGTGGGGTTTTTGTAGTGTGGTTTTGATTTTCTCTTTTATAAGACTTTCTGAAATAAAAAATATTAATCCTGGTCCTTGGTTATCATTGCACTCAGTGCCAGTGAAGATACTGTGTGCTTCACTGAAATACTAAGCAATAGGAGCTTTCAGCAGTGCTATACTTACGAGGCCATCATATTCTTTTCATCTTTTTTTTAGATATTTCCTAGAATAATAATTTGAATACTGAAACTGCACTTCATGTAGTGCGTAATTCTGGATGACTTGCAAATAATAACATGGATTTAATGGTTACTCAAGCATATCTGTACTAGTTGATCATGAACTGCATATGTAACTTTCAGTTCTCTTAGATATTCACTGCAAAAACAGATGTGGCTTTTTGAACTTTTTAACTCATGCAGGTGTTACTCTTCCTCTGCTGTAAGTTTTTACAGCAGAATCAAGAAGCAGTTTGTGTACAGTAGATGTTTGCCATCTACTTTAGCACAAAACCAACTAAATTAAAAACATTCTTCACTGGCAAATTCAACTAAAAAGAACATGCCTGGAATGAAGTGTAAATTAGCATTTGTATAAACTGTTTGATTTCCACAGGAGGACTATAATTTTCAGCAGGTGAAGCCTGAGAGGTTATGTGGATGTGGTTCTAACTGTCACACTCTTGTTCTGTGAATACCTGATCAGGTTGATACTGACAGTGAATATCTAATAATGTATATACCATATGACTTATGTAATAGGAGGAACCCCCAGCATAGCACATCTTTTCACCTGGCTGCTTTAATGCCTGCTTAGAAAGAGATGGTAAACATTATCATCTTCCAAAGAATAGAGGGAACTGAGCACAGGCTTTCCATGTCCATTTCCAGTCACTTTCCAGCCTTAGTTATTCAGCAAGCTTTCATTCACGCCCATTATTCATGGTAGCCTGACTGAAACCGAGGTGTGTTTTATTTTGTTAGTTAGTTTTAGGTTAGTTAATGCCTGGTCTTTAATTCAGTGTTACTTAAATTGAATAAAGGGGATAAAAGTGTGGTCAACATCTGTTTGTTACTCCTAGACTTTCAAATGTGACTAATCTGTTTTTCATGTCAGTCTCTTAGAGAAATAAATTCTTTTCTTTTTTGATTTAGTTGGACCAGATAATGTGCTTACTGACCGTCACTTCATAATTCTTCTTACCACCATTATCTTTACCTTGCCTATATCTTTATACCGAGACATAGGAAAATTGGGAAAGGTAATTCATAATAGCAGCTGATTTTTGGTTTACTTTTCTATATGCCATTAGAAAATAAGTCATAATCTAATGTATTTGAACTCAATTACATCTGTCTAGAGCATGTTAAATATTTTAGAAGTTCAAACTGTCTTCTGTCTCAAGAAATATTGGAAATCTTGGAATAATTTCAGCAAAATTTTGGTCTCCATATGAATCACTGGAATTTTTCCATCTACTGCTAGTAGAACTCAAATCTTGTAAAGCACTGAGTTATTTAGACCTGATCGTGAAATGCTGAGCTGTTTAATCATAAATACTTGACATGTAATACTTAGAACTTTACTTGGTTTGTTAATTATTCTTTGAAAAATAAAAGTATGTTACGCTGCCAAGAGGGCAACCTTTCAGCAGCTTACTGACTTTGTATTTTTACCTTTATAGGTGTCTCTTATTTCTCTGATTTTAACCATTGTCATCCTGATTATTGTGATGGTGAGAACGGTAACATTCAGTCCACAAGTGTGAGTATTCTTACACTTGCCATAAAGTGAATTTTTAATCATATGTACTCGGTTACTTCACTATGACATATATTTGCATAGTTTTGGAATGTAGCTGCTTTGGAAGAGACAGAAAATTGAAAGAACACATCTGTGTTAACAGAAATACAAAATGAACATAATGATTTCATAGTAAGAAATTCATACAAATAATGAAAAGAAAAAAAGAGAACACAATGATAAAAACTTTGTGATTTGAGAAAACAGTATAAGCCTGCAAAACTTCCAGCCCTAATGCTCTGAAAATAGTATTTAACATTGGACATGGGAGTGGTCTAGACAATTAGTACCCATGAATGTGTGTTGTGGAAATATAATTATGTTGCAAGAAAGTGTTACGAATCTCTTTTCTTTCGTTCTGTGGCCTAGAAGGCCTGCCTTTTCTCCTTACCCTTCAAATGTGAAGATACATTAATAAAAACAACAGACTAAGCACTGATTGTGCTTTTTATTTATTATAATGGTTTGATATAGTATTTCTAATGTTTCTGTAATAAGTGGATTCTTCTCCTCTGATTGTTTCACTGGTGTTACATATAACTGTTCATTTGTTTTACTGCTGTGATATGTGGGTTAATTGCAGGACGTTCATGTTTAATGGTAGAAAGAAGTCTGGAATAGCAGTTTCTAAAGTTGTACCAGATGATGTTGTCTATCATCCATAAAATGATGCACTTAGAACACTGAGGGACTCCCCACCCCCCAATCTTTCTGAAGCAGTATGGTTTTCATACTAATCTCAAAAGCCTCTGTTAAAAAAGGAAGAATCTATATATAATGGTTACTGATGAACTTGTTACTATGGTAACATTTCTTCTCAACAGTTGCGAAAAATATGGAATGCATGGCTTAATTTTTTCTTACGAGTAATGTTGAGTTTTGAGTCATTCTTGAATTTTTACTATTTAATTATTTAAAGACTTCTGGTTTTGCCCTTATGCTTCTTGTTTTCAAAGTTGCATCAAGTTGATAAACTGTTAATCAGAATGTTTGCCTTACAAATGTTCTAACAATATCAATTTTTACTATTTGCATTTTGCAGTTAGAAATAGATATGTAACTTAATTATTAAAACCCTCTTCTAATATTTTGTTGATGGTATGCCATCTCTTTTTTTGCAATGAGAATAAAGAACACTAATATATTTTAGTGTGGGTCCCATCATAGTATTATAACAAGTGAAATGCATTTAGTGTGAATCCTTACTAAAATACAATAGAAGTTGGAGTTTTCAAAGAGATTTTTAAAAAATCGTCATCATGAAACACAATTGTCAGACCTGTCATCTAGGAGAGAATTTGTGCAATCCTAGATAAAGGTGTGATAAGACCAAGAGAGAATATTTATTCCATACCATTTTTACATGACAGAACTGATTGTATACCTGTCAATGATGACAGGTGATTGTCTAGTTTGTTTGAGCTAATTCCATGATTTCCCATTCCACTTGTTAGCTAGCCTTTTCTTATGAATTCTTCCTAAATGTGCATTGTATGTCACTTTTACTGCATTTCATGTTGGCTGCTTCTTGGCCTAACCAAGTGGATATGGACAGCAAACTGTCCCTTTCTTTTCAGCTGTTTAAAAAACACCTTCAAAGAGCTGTTAACTTGTCCCCCTCTGGCAGTCCATTCTATAGACTAAAGAAAAACAGTTTCTTTAGTGTTTCACTTCTTATAATTTCCTGTGCTACTGGTTATTTTTAACGGCTACCTTAAGTTCTCTGCAAATTAAAGTGAAATCATGGTGCCCGAACTGCTTGTGGTATTCCTGTGGAGGAACAGAGAAGAAAGAGCGATGCATCTTGCATGCCAAGTGTCCTGAGGTCCCTTGCAACTGTATCTTGTGAGGATTTCCACGCTTCTGCTTTTGTAACCTAGTTTGATTTTTGCCTCTTCAGAAAGTGGCACAACATTGTGGATGTGTTACAGTCTAATAGAAGCACTAAGCCCTCTCTTCTCTGCAGAATTGTAAGCTGGCAATTTTTCCTTTTTTTTCACTCTGCTCTCAGGGAGTTAGGGTTTCTTTTTCTTGTTCTCCCTTCTCTGATCTCGTGAAGCCTGTTTTGGTTTTTTTTTTTTCCTGACAAACTGTAGAATTTGATGATATGTCCATGTTTCTTTTTTCACCCTGTTCTTTAGCATGCTTGTTTTAATGACACATTTCCTACTTTCTGTTAAGGATGTTTTTAACTTTTTGTTCCGTCATTCAAGTTACTGCTGAATACATTAAAAAGTGCTGGACTCCGGTCAGGTTCCACTAGAATCCCATTCAGATATCTTTCCACTTTGATAATTACTCACTGAGTAGTGCTCAGTTTTCATCTATGTTTGGATTTTTCAGAGTTAATATTGCTTTCCTTTGAGAGGTACAACAGGATTATCTGGGGATGATTAAACTGTCTTTTTGCTTAAATGCAACTTGTGTTCTAATTGAAAATTATTATCTGGAGAACAAAGAATATTACCCTTCCTAGAAACCTGCAATGCATTAGACCATCAGTGAAAAAAACCCAAAGTTATTACTGACTTGATATGCTTGAAACTATAGGCTAAAAAGCAGCAAGTATGTCTTGGAGTGTTGCTTATTATTATTATTATTATTATTATTATTGTTGGTTTTGTAAGTTCCTATGGGAGTGGAGCAGGTTGTCCAATGACATTATAGGAATGTTATTTTCCTGTTAGTTTTTTTGGGGAAAAAAAATGTACTTATGATGAAGGATTACTTGGTTTAATTTATTTCTTCTGACAAGTATGAAACTGAGGTAGTTTTGATTTTCTTTTTTTTTAGCCATTTTTGCTTTTGATTAATATCATCCATATGACTATTGTTGCCTGAAGGACATAATGAACCATAAAATCAGTTGTCTGGACCCGGAGTTTATTCTCAGTGGTTTAAGATGTTGGATAAAAATGCATTTTTATGATCTGTTCTTTATTTCCATCTGCTTATAGCTGGGTATTTTTCTACTGTGATCAAAACCAAAGAGTTAAAATTATCTCAAAATATAAACGTGCAATATGTTCATACTGCATAAAATAACTTCATGCTTCAAAGCTGAAACTAACATTCATTGCTGTAGCAAGCAATATTTTACATAGCTTATAAAGATGGATCATTTTGATTTGGTGTTCTTTTGGAAAGAATGTCATGATGTCGGTGCCTGTGTAATGCATAAATCTCTAGGAAAAACTTCAAGAGCATCTGCTACACATAAATAGGATGTGAGAGTCACTCAACTGGCAGCTATCCCAGGGATGAAACACCAAGTATTCAGAAAAATAGCTTGGAAGTAGAATGTTGGGTCTTTCCTTCATCTAAATAATCTAATAGTAAGCAAAGATAAACTGTAGTGTGTGATTAAATTAGAAAAGAAAGCTCAGCTACTGTATATTTACAGAACTGTTAAGTAGTTCATTAAGGAAGAAAGAAAGCAGCTGTAACTGAGTGGGACTGCCATACAGCTTTGCCTCGTCTGTGGTCTTTAACAACCGAGATGATTTTGAGTAATTTAAAATTCAAGACTGTGATATAAAATAATACAAAATTCATATAAGTAATCTAAAATTCAAGACTGATTATATTGATTGAAGTTATACTTACCATATATAAACTTTTTCAGTATCTCTTAAACTTTTAAAGTTGAAACTAAAAACTTATTTTACCTTAAAATAGAATTGCATTGAAATTTTACAATTAATTTCTGAAATATCTAAATCATTGAAGTAATTTGCTCTCTGTTCCTGGATTATTTTGATAATCGCCCATTTGTATCTAAACTTGGCAGCTCCTCTGTCAAACATATGACTTTGTATGACTTTTTCCTCCCTAGAAATTAACTGGGTGGTTTTTTTTTGTTGTGTTTTTTTTTTCCTCCCCAGTCAGTGTTTTCATACCTGCAAGCTGGGTTGGTATCAGGGACATCGGTTTATCTTGTTCGCCTTAAAGATATTTTGCTTCTGATGCACTCTGCTGCTGTGTTATATTTGTCAGCATTTCTACATAAATGACAGAAGAGATTTTTGCATATCATGGATCTTAAGATGGGGAATGTTATACTGTATATGTTTTACAAAAAGTAGGAGATATGCTGGTTTAGACTGCCATACAGATTGGCCCAACTCTTACTCTTGATCTGGATGTGAAATATCTTTTACCCTGTTAGGATGCATTAACCTTTGCCTGGTTCATTTGTTATTTTCATTTTCCTCTGTTCTTATGTAGATAAGCATTAATATTTTCAAAACTTTTCAAAACCCACTCACATGTTTATTATGCTATACTTTCCCTTAAGTATAGTGAAGACTGAATAAAGTTTTATTTTCTTAAGCCCTAGGCTTTCTTCATTACTACCTTCCTATGGACAGTTCAATCTTTTATTATTTTTGATGGTAGGCAGTACAGTTCTCAAAAACTGCATTTAGTATCATAAGTTTATTTCTTCTGTTAACTTTGTGTTTCATCTAACTACTTTTCCTTCTCCAGTTTGAAAAAACCTTTGTGTTCATACGGGCATACTCTGTGCTTTTATACACTGAGGAGCAGTGAACTAGCTGGTTTTGTCATTCACGGATATTTGCAGCTACTGCTATTCCTGTATGAGCGGCAGTTAAAATCTTTCCCTAACAATTCCTAACAAGAATGTAGGTCAAAGTGGTCAGAACAAAGGTCCTTCTCAAAAAGAAAACAAAAAATCCATTTTGAACAGTAGCAGCAGGATTGAAACAGCAAAACAGGTACAGTGTTACCTGGTGTTGTGATTAGGCTCCTTCAGCCTACACAGATGCATATATTTATATGTATGTGTGTATGTTTATCTTGACACTTGATAGTTCCGGCTTTGTCTTGTGAGTTATTTTAAGCGATTATTCATTGTACAACTCTTTTATAACTAACAGCTGCTGTTTCCTGACACAATTTTGTCTTTCTCAGTCTGAAGTCTTATTTCATATAGACACTTCCATGTCACCTGCAGCCCTTTCCAGAAGCTTTGCAGAAGTTTGTATGTCCTGCAGACTGGACTTGGGAGTGATTTGTTGTTGATATGGTCAGAATTATAGAGTTGTTGAGTCTGAGCTCTAAACACTCAGAAATGAAGTTTCTTACTGTATTTACTTTCACTTAGTTTACCTATCATTTCTGTGCGAGATCCCGCTGTTCCCCAGGTATGAAAATGTTTTTCAAAACACGTACAGCAGTATATGACTGACTGTAAGGAATAGTCATATCCTGTTGTGTATGTCATCTCTACCAAAGTGCGTCGTACGACAATGTGCATTGTATGACATTGCAACCTGCTGATAGTCTTCAAACCGTGGATCTGAAATAATTCTTCAGCTCCACAGCTAGAATGGAAGGAATTTATTGTCTTAGACTGCTAAATAAGCAGGATTTTGTTCTTTTGGCTTCTTTCCTCCGCCCCCCCCCCCCCAACCACACCTCTGTTCTTTCTTTTTTCCCCCTCTCAATGAGAGACTGTTTGTATTCCAGCT
>JAAGNO010015287.1:0-65773 GCA_033439905.1 Ceryle rudis
CCCCGCCCCCGCCCCGGCCGCCCCCCCGGGCCGGGGGGCCGCCCGGGTGGGGGGGGGGGGGGGAAGGGGGGGGGGGGGGGGGAGGGAAAGGGGGGGAGGGGTGTGGGAGCGCCCGGGAGGGGCGAAATACTCCCCCTGTTATATAATGTGAGTGTTTCCCTGCTTAGCCCTGTAATCCCTGGGTAATGCCTAATGCCCGTGCCCCGGGGGCAGAGGGGGGTTGTCCCTCCAGGAGCTCCCCCTCTGGGCCGAGCTGATGGGGAAATAAAGCTGCTGATGTGCGAGATGCCATATGGTGTCTCTAGGAGAGAGGGACCCGGAACGGCCTTGAACCTGCCGGACCCAGCAGCTGTTTGCTGCCCCCGGCCCCGGGCAGCTGACCGACTTCTACCCCCCACCCCCACCTCGGCTCGGCGGCAGGGGCACCGGCATCCCCCGGAGAAGCGGGGGCTTTGCACCCCCCTCTGCGCCGGTAGAGGCTTTTCTCCGCCACCCCCAAAGGGGGCTACCCGCCGGAACATACGTGTGTGTATTGCCGTGCAAGCAGAGGGAGCAGCGGGGGTGGAGGCGGCTCTGGTGCGGTGGGGGTACCGGGAGCTCGGGAGGCGAGCTGCCCACCCCCGGGGCTGCCTCCGACCGCGCTCTCCGGAGTCAAGGCAGGGAAGAGCAGTTTGAGTAAGTTACACGCTAGCACGTAAAAAAGCAGCGATCTAGTTCTGGCACTGACCATTTTCAGTTCTCTCTCCCTGCCATATGTTTGGAAGGGAAAAAAATAACACAAAACCCAGCAATTTGGGAAAGATGCTCTCAGCTGAAGGGAGGAGGTGGGCTGACGGAGCTAGATACAAGGAAATTCCATGTTAGGAAAGCATTAGCAAGGGGTGACTTCTAATGTTTTCCTGCCACTGACGTTGACAGTGACACACATGTGTGGGTTGAAATTGGAACGTCACTGAGTTTTTAAACTCAACCAGGAAATAGTCTGTTGCTCAGGGATAAAAAACAAATAGTATATATTGTAAGGCAGGTAACATGCAGTTAACAGCTCCTCTCGCGTGAGTGAAAAGCTGTTTAATGTTTAGAACTGAGCAGTTCAAATTTAATTTAGCTTTTTATTTTCAGAGTTGCTTTTTTGTTTGGTTGGTTTGGTTTAACTTGGTTTTTTTCATCTCTATTTTTAATCCTTTTTAACTAATGCTTAAGAATCAGAAAAGCAAATATTGGCAGGGCTTCACTTTTAGTCCCTTGTAACTATGTATTTCGAACCTTCAGAGTCTCTTGGATTTCTTTAAAGCTAAAGTAGTTGTTAAAGGGGTTGGGGGGGATTATAAATTACAGGAGGCCATTATATTTTTTGCATTCTTTTGTATGGCTTCCCATTACACCGGTAGAAGTGACTTACAAATACAGAATGTTTGGGTTTTTTACTGACCTTGTTACAAATGCTACAATGTGGTAGCAGATTTAAAATGGGATTAGGGAGCTATTCTGCAAGATGCTTTCTGAACATACAGGAAGATTTACTGCAAGGATTCATGATCCAAGGTGTCAGGCTGACATTCTTGCCCTGACTTAAATAGTCACTAACCTGCCTGGATGCAACTGTAGGAAAAGGATTGACCTAGTAACTGGCTTCATGAGAGAGACGAAAGTTAGTAAGGCAGAAGGTAACACAAGGGCAAGGGTAACAGTAAGTAAAATCTCAGAGTTGTCCTGTAGGTTAAGTACAGTGCAACTCACTGGTTCCCAGTCATTTAATCAATAAATGTTCTATGTTACTTGCTACTCTGATGAAAGTCGCTTAAAATAACTTTTATGAGTATGTAGCCATGGGAAAGTGAAGTAAATCTTGTAGAAGCTGTGACAAATGGATTTATCCAAACTGGGGGATGGAGTAGGAGAAGGCTGGCTGAGCTCCTTAAATAAGAAAAAAGGCAGGATCCCCAGGTTTTCATTGTTCCCTCGTGCTGGCTGTTTCTGAGTGTCAGCATTTTTCAACATTTAGGTGAAGGTGACTGTAAGTTACAATTCATTAGTAATTGGTATGTTCTCCAAAAAAAAGATAGCTAAATCAGTTTAAATGATGCTGGCACCTCTCCAAGGAGCCCTCTTTATATCTGACACATTTGCCACTCACTTCTTTAAGGAACAATTAATATTGTACATTGCTATTTTTTCCTCTATGGGAAGAGCAGTAGTGTAACTCATGACGAAGGCTTTCTACCTGATGTTCCAGTTTTACTTGCTATGTTAAAAAAAAAAAAAAAAAAGTATTTTGAACTGAAGGAAGCAGAAGACACACCAAGGCTTCGCGTTGAACTGGTTTATATCAATATTGATTTTTTTTAAGGGGGTTTGTGTTATAAAGAGGGAGCTTTTATCCCCCTGAGCTCTTTGGCAATTATCTTCCTGCCATAAATGTTGATACGCACATAATGGATGTAACTAAAAAATCTCCTTATCCCAGCAGAAAAGGCTGACTGTTTGTTGGAGCAGAGAGAATGCTGAGAGTGTGAATAGACAAACCCATATGTCGCTGGTGAGAGAGATAAATGATGGACGAACAGGAGTTGGTTACTATGGATCAGCACAATAAACCAATTCCCATCATACACCTCTCTTAATAATATACCAGTTTCAATGCCATTGACGGGTAACCTAGGTAGCACCAGTCAACTGTAAGTTTTTCAACTGTTCTTTTATACATCTCAAAGAACAGTTGGGACTGTTCTAATTTTTTCAGATGTTGAGTGCTAAAATTATGCAGGACTTCCTTCCTTGCCAGTAGTTTTGAAGGGGAACTTTAGAGCATTGCTGTAAAATGCCAAATGTGCACCACACCGCTGTGTACTCTTAGTAGAAGTTTCCTTTTGTGCACCCGTAAAAGGGCTGTTCTCCAAAAGGCAATTGCCGAACAAATACATGAAGAAACTGTTTAGGTGTTTAGTACCACCCTCATTAGTGTTGTTTCGGACTGGACCGGATATTGGAAGATACTGGAGTATTGTTTTAAGTGAAAACAGAAAAAGAACAACGCTGCTTTATTAAAAAAAACAAAAAGTAAACAAACAAAAAGCAATACCATGGCCCTGCAGAACAGGCAGTGATCAATAACACAGTTCTAACTTTTTGTAAGGCATTTCAGGGCTACCAGAGACTGAAGGGAAACTTTGCAAAACAGTCTGTGCTTGCATCATGGTCTCCTTCCCGCGTTCTTTATTATTACTGCTAGTATCTTGCTCAGAAAATCAAAGTCTCTTGTCAGTAAAGGTTTCACCTTATGTCCTTCTCTTCTGGTAGATACTTTTCATTGCAGTTGCTGTGGAACAGCCTGTTAGCTCTGTTCAAAATGAAAGCATATCTCAGGGTGATAGCATAAGCAGGGCTCATCACTCTTGGGATGTGACTCCATCATTTTTGAAGTCACCAGTTGCACTACCAGAGAGTGATGCAGTCAGAGAGGGATAACTAGCAAATGCAAATGAGCTATGAAGAGTCTTTATTCCTCTTGGGAAGTCTCCTCGCCGATAATAATTTTCTTTTTTTTTATATGGCAGAAAATATATTATCAAGTCATTGCTTCAAGAGGAAAATACTTACTTTGTGCAGCATTTGCTTGCAAAGTTGCAGTAGCTCATTTTAGAGCTGTTTACGTTGGTGTGCATCTTGGATGAACTAAAAGGTGTTTGTGAGGCTGGGTGCCAGCAGAGTACACCAGTCTTTCTCCTCTCAGGGCCCAGCCTAGCAGTTCTTCCCAGTAGATGAGACTTAGATTTGATCCTAGAATTAAGGGCTGAAGGATCAGGCCCTTGAACAGGGAAGGGGGATTGTTTTGTGCCCCCCACCCGGCTCCGTGTCACCTGCTGGAGGAAGAGAAATGGAAATGAAGCAGGGCCAAGGCTGTTGTCTCTGCAGCCTGAATTTTATCTGTCCCTTTGCTCCTGTGGAGGAACAGTTGTGCCCAAAGGCTAGAGCAGGGGAAGGAGTTGTGGGTTTCCATCCTCCTCTCCCTGCCATGCAGCCCGGCCAGCTGGACTGGCTGGGGGACGTAGACTGTGCCCAGGGAGCGCGTGGCCTGTGGCTATTTCCTTGGGGCCAGTGAAGTGCCAGTGGGGCCCAGGCGAGGGAGATGCTGGCGGGTGCGGATTTCGTGTGGCCCTTTACTCCCAGCGCTGCCTCATCACTACAATGAGCCATTGATAAGAGCTGACCTGATTAAAGGGCTGCTGCTCGGGGAGGCTGGGTGTGCCCCTGGGGTGTGCCCTGGGCTTCGAGCAGGGGCTGCCAGCCTGGCCAAAATTGCTCATGGGAAGGGGTGGTCGGGCTGAGGACGGGGAAAACAGAATTCACCATTGTACCCTGTCCAGAGGAAGGCTTCATATTATGACTTGTTGAAAACTGCTCTGCTTTTCCCTTCAAGGGACTTGGCAGTTTTATTGATAAAGAAATGTTACATAAGTACCCCATCAGGCATGTCCTAATTTGTTAATAATTGATGATCTGGGTAGGACAGAAATACCGGTGGTGTTAATGCACTCCCACACTGATCTCCAGTCTCCACAAGCCCCCTGTTTTGCTTTTACTTGTAATACAGGCTTTCCTCCCTGCCCCCCACCTCCCCTTTTTTTTTTTTTTCCCCTCCCCTTTTTCTTTTGAATTTACCTGGTGATCCAACTGCAAGTGCCTGTTGTGCTTTCCCGTTCAGGCAGGGACAGCTGGGGGCTTGGCCTGTCGCAGACATGATATAGATTACCTCGGCAGGGGAGGGTGTTAACTACGTTATTGTTTCACCCCATGTCAGGCAATCTATTGAGTGGCATCAGTGGTAGCCCAGGGGGAAGGCAGTTCTTTGCACCTTCCACCCTTGGAGGTAATGTGTAAGTCAAGTGGGACGGATGCGGTGGTGCCTCTGCAGTTCCTGCGCCAGGATTTGTCATCGTGGGGAAGCCAGGGTGCTTTTTGCCCAGCACAGAGCAAGCACCCTATAGTGTCTCCCCTTCTCATAACAGGCTGTGTTTGCGTGGATTCAAAAAGCAGCTACTTTTGTCATGCCACAGCCAGAGATCAGAAAAAAACATTTACTTCTGTTGACACTCACAGCAGAAAGCTTACTGGCTATCGTCAACACGAGCTGGCTGCCTCTTTTGTCTTGCTTTTCTTTTGCATTTGTGTGGAAGTTTCTTTTTGTCTAGAAATAAGTACCGCAGAACTCCAGGCAGGTTTGGGAGTTACACCTACCCGAGACATACCCATTTATTGTTTTCAGAATAACACAGAGCGTTTACTCTGTTGTGGGCAATGAAATCCATTGCCGGCATTAAAATCAGAAGCGGCAAGGTAACTTTCTAGTTATGTTATGAAATGTAATGCCATTGTTCGCTTTTATTAACGTCTCGAGGTTGATTATATGGCGGTTAGAAGCCTGTTCTACTGTGCAAAAGGCTGTCTTTAATTTCAAGTGGTTGATCCTGATCAGGCAGTTAGAGCGGCTGCAGCAACAATTGCTTGGAGCTCTAAATCACATTTGTCACAAGATCAGCCTGGTAGTATTGGCTGCTCAAAGACTTACTTCGACTTTTCAGCGTTACCCTTTGGTTGGATTGCAGTGGTGAGGGACTTGCCAATCTTGCGTGTTCTTTGTGCTTAATTCTGAAAGACTGGCAAGCTTTATGCTATGTTTTCTGAAGAGGGCCCAGCTTTACTAAGCTGCCTGTCTGTCAGGGATTAATTTAACCTCTAATTACTACATTTTCTTCACAGTTTGCTGCACATGAGCGTGTTATAACAAAAGCACAAAGAAGTATGTCATTTTATTTAGCCACTACTCTGAAATTAATTTAGGGGGTATAGAGTCAGATCTGACACACTTGGTGTTAAAATAATTGTGCTGGCATTAGAATTAAAGTACATAATCTTGTTGTTTCTAATGATACAACAGTACTAGTGTAAATAGAGTTGTTAACTCGTTAGTCATAGCCACAGTAATAGAAATGATACTTCGTTACAGAGAAATACTCAAATAAGCAGGGCAGAAAAAGTCTCCCCGAAATAACTCCCGGTTTCCCCAAATAATACGTTGTTTCTGTCTGATTCCCATCTGCCAGTTGGCTTTAGGATTACACAGCTAAGGGTAGTTTGTTGCTTTTTCTAAAAAAGGTCTTCCAAATTGCAATAAACAAAACATTTACAATGGCTTGGGTTTTTTTCCAGCCTGGATAATGATTTCTTTTATTTATTTATTTATTTATTTTTACGCACGCGGCATGTTGGGAACAGTACAAAAGGCCATATGTCCTCTTCTGCCTGCTCACACTGACATCAGCGATGCCGCAGCTCACGTTGCATTGAGAGCAGCGTGTAGTCTTGAAGGAAGGGAGTGAACCTGTTTCTGTTATGAAACATAGAATGACTTTCTTCTTTTCCTGCTCTGTGTTCTGTAGTATTTATAACAAAGGTTTTTGTGCCTTTCAGAAGGTTTGGATTGGGAAATGCAGTCTATTCCCAGTTCAAGTAAACGTAGTTAGAACTGCTGTTGTTACATAAGAAATTTTTTGTGGCTGTCTCTTCGTTCTGCCCGGTGTCCATCACCTCTGAGCAGGCTTCTTGAAATTACTTTGAAGCTGTAATTTCCCACATAGGGTTGAATCTGCAAAATCATTGCAGATTCATAACACTGGTTATGTACTGGAGATTTATTTCTAGTGCAAACAGAAGATTGTTTGTGTATTTTTGTGTCGTGCATTCGAGTTACCAAGCGTGGGCCTAACTCAGTGATTCTCCTTCAGTAAAAATTGTAACTGCGTTTGATGGGAAACCTCCCCCAAAGATTCTCCCAAGGTCAGATAGGACACAGTTACCGAGTCAAATCTTGTAGTCCCTTTCTCTAAAGGAGAATTAATGTGGCATCGTTATCCAGGCTTGTGACAACAGTGACACGGGATTGCCAAAAAGACTAATGGAAGGAGATGGATGATTGATTCTCTTTACAGTAGTAGATCAGGTTATTTCTCTGACTTCTTTCTTCAGTTCTCTCAATTCCCAAACTGTAAGTAGTTACTGTAATTATTTACTCTAATTACTTCCAATCTACAAGTAAATTGAACATAAATTAAGATCAACTGATGTAAGGGATGGGATGTTTCAGTGAGCTGACAGTAAGGTATGGAGATGCTTTTGCTGATCCATACTTACATGGGATGGCTGTTCGGTAGCTGTGTGGAGTGAGTGTTAAGTCCCTGCTCTAACCTTTGTGGATGTGAATTTTCATATAACAGTTTGGAGATTGCTTGCTTGTTCCTAGCTGAAGCCTTTGGGGACTTTTCGCATAGTTGGAAATCGTATACAAAATAAAGGCAAGTGAATCTTACTCTAAGACTCCCTCAGTGTGAATTACTGTTCTATTTCTTTGCTTTGGCTGTAATGCCAATGCAGGTGGATTTTTCTTTCCTTTTTCCCCTGACATCACATCATAGTATGTTCCTGTTTTTTTTTCTTTGCTGAAACTTCAGGAATTGATAGAGGGGAAAAAGAAAATATTTAAAGACGAAAATGGCATGTACTCTCAGGCATGTATTTTAATGTTTCATCCTCTGTTGCAGATCTTTATAAGTTAAGTTTTGGGCAAAGTTAAGCAAATGATTATTTTATGAAGACATTCGTCATACAGTTCCACTCACACACGAGAAAAATAACTACGCAACAATCACGTGGTTATCAAAATACATACTAAGTGTAATTTCTTTCTACTTCGATTACTTGAAATCTTATGAGGATTTTCACAATTCTGAATTTATATATGGAAATAATTTCTGAATTCATCTGTTATTTCAGTAACCCAGCAGATCATGCTGATGGTCAGGTACTTTTAAGGACTTCACTCTTCCTGTTCATTTAACTTACTTTATTTAAATCAACACAGTTAATTAAGAAAAAAAGTCACATGGACTGAAAATAACCAAGTATATACAGTCTTCTAGTCAGAAATACAGGCAAAAGGTTTTGATCTCTGACTGCCAAATGGTGACTCATTAAAAAGGAATTTGTGTTCCTCCCCTTTCAAAGGGTTACTCACTACTGAGCAGTAAATATCTAGTTTTGATGCTACTACATTGAAATGCCTGACATTGTTGGTGTATTAAATCCAAACTCTGTAAGGTTATTTGATCATAGGCTCCATGAAGTTTTGTTTTGTTGTTCTTCTCAATTGGAAAACAAAAACTGTTGGGAGATTTTCTTCAAGCTTCACCCTGTCAGTCTCAGTACAGTTTAAAATGAAATATGTTTGGATTTTAATAACAGAGGACCCTTCCCATACTTTGAGCAGTGGGTCATTCAAATTATTTTTGAACACACCATGCAAGCACTAATTTATCTCTAATTTTAATTGAGTAACATTAGACAAGGACATTGGAATTTGTCTAAATCAAAAATAAATCTCTTTGTCTTCCACATCAAGGCTTGTGTGCTAAGCATTTTCTAATATTGCATTGCATAAAGCTCAAAATAAAATATACTGAAGAGACAGTCAACATCCAACCAAAGGCATGCCCTTTTTCTCAATTTCCATATTAATCTTGACTCTCTGAGCCATCTCCTTTGTCTTCCTGTTCTTACCTGTTCTACACATTCGATGGGAGGGCACAAAGGCACGTCTGAAAGCTCCATCTCATCTCCTCTTCTTATTTATGTATTGGCTGGTTTGAACTTTACATGGTATTGGAAGGATGTTTTCTTCGTTGCGGCAACACTTGCGTTTGACTTCAAGCAGAAGGAGAGTGCATTAGGGCTTTTCAGTCTTCGAGAAGTGAATCTTGGTCCCTGATCCCAGAAGGTAGATCAGCCTTAATTTCAAGTGAAGGTCCTGCATCTTTAAATAACTTTCCATGTCAGTTAAAGTTCAATATTCTTGAATTCCAGAGATATAGATGAGTCAAATCTAAAGTTTAGGGCAAGTGTGAAGGATGTAAGAGAAACTGCAGATGTTTCTTCTGATGCCACTCTCCCCTCCCCTTCAGGGCTCCTACAGTCTGTCAGCTCTAACAGAGTGATTTGATTACTTTGTAGTGTTAAGCTAAAAGAATAAATCTAAGTGCCTTGGGAATAGGGAACCAATCCAACAATCAAAACCAAACAAGTTAATAAATGTGAAGCATTTCTGCACGGTGCTGCTGCAGAAATGCTTCTTCCAGAAATGCTTGGGGGCAGCTATGGCTATTGGACCAGTCAATTAGTATAAGGATGTTCACTGTACACGCCACCATTAATTGGATGCTGGGGGGTGTGCTCTGTGTTTTGAAGAAGTGTGTGTCTTCTGTTGGTTATAAGTTATGAAAATCTTGAATGTTTCTGGCAGAGCTGTTTATTCTTCACCACCTTGCTTCCCTGTCACTGTGACATACCTGGAAAAAAGCTTGACTTAGGTAGCCTTGATTGCTTTTTCTTTAAAATCATTCTGGCTCTACACACCATCTACACATTCCTTTTTTTCCCCCTTCTCAGCTCTTCTCTCCCCCTTCCACAGCACCCCAAAATCTAGCCAGAACTAGAGCATTTGAGTGAATGTCCACAGGGGCAGTCTGAAATCCAAATTATCCACTTGGACTGGTTTGTTCTGATGCCCATGTGCCAGGCTACATACAGTCTGGAGTCATTTGTAACAAAAATATGCACAGAAATACTGTGAGCTGTAGCACAACAGCAAGTGCTGCTGTGTAAGAAAACCCCTCGACTGCGTGGGACTGATTTTGGATGCTGGTACTTGTGCAGGGCTTGATTAACTTAAATTACCTGTTGTACATGTTTGTGATGCCGAGAGGATTAGGTGGCATATACTTTCAAGAAATACATGTTCATTATTAAGAAAGGTTAAGCAATAACATCAGGTGGTCATTTCCTTTCGGAGCGTAGCACTGTGTCTGTAGCATAATTTGCTTGTTTGTCCCGGCGAGGAGGCAGACCAGCACTGCAGGCGTGAGCTGAGCTGTTCTGTGCCACTGTCTGGCCCGGCTGCATGGGCTGGTGCCGCCCGAGCCGCCGATGGAGAGCCAGAGACCTCAGGGCAGAGAGGTGAAGAGGTCCAAAGTACGAGGAGGCTATGGTAGGGGAGAGAGAGCAGGGATGGGCTGGGACCGAAGGGAGGGCAAAGCCAAGGAGACCAAGGGAGAGCCAAGGAAGCCGGGCAGGTATCTGGGGGGAGGAGGGAGGCACAGCAGGTCCAGGACCATCTCAGGAGGGCTGGGATCCCTCATGTGCCTGGTCTGCCAGGTCCAGCATCTCCCATTGCTTCCACTCAGGCAGTGAATGTTTTCTGTGTGCAAAGTTGTTCTGTGCTCCTTCGACACAGACTTACAGCCAGTGCTTTTCTTTATCTCCATTGTCTTTTAAGTTTCTGACTCTTGTTTTTTCCGTTGTACTCCTGCTTTCATACCTTTGTTGTGATTGCTCTGCTGGAGAAACTGTCCTCTCTTAGCAGCGGTGAAGAGATGCTTCAGGGAGCTAACCCTGTGTTGCCTCTTCAGAGGCAGGCAGAGCTGTAGGGAGAAGCAGGCATGGTGACAAGTCTCCACACCTTTGCTTGCCCCGTAACCACGGGTATGCGTTGGGTTTGGTTTATTTTGTTAGAAGGGTTTTTCTCTGGGCGAGTGCAGTGGTTGAGCAGCCCAGCCACTGAACAGCTGAGTGAAACATGCAACAGATTCAGTGTGCAACTGTGGTATGGGTCAGCTGGCTTTGAGCCGGTGCTAACACTGGGACAAAAGTCAAGGTATGTCTGTGCTGCCTTCCGTGTTGTGTAAATTCACCGGTTCAGGTAGAAATAGCAAAGAGCACTTTCACCTGGCTGACCTGCCAGCAGAAGTTGCTTAAGACATAAAATAAATAATCTGGCACTCGATCGACATGGAACAGCAAAATCACCCAGAGCAGCATTGCTAACCTTCCCAGGGCCAGCCTCGTGGGCACGTCTGGTGAGATCAGTGCGTCTCGCTGTGTCCGGGAAGCTGGTTTAGAAGATCAGCTGGGCTGCTAATGATCCATCTTCCCAAATCTCCTTCAACAGAAATTTGGGATCTTAAGGTGGCCTTGGATTCTGCCAACCTAAGATGGTAATGTTCTCATGTACAGCTGGCTCTGAAGCATTGTAGCTTCTCTGAAGTAAGGAGACGTAATTCAGTGTTTATAAAGGCAGACGGGAAAGAATAAGATTTTTGGGTTCTCTGTGAGAGCTTTTTCACACGTAGCGAGAATGAGTCACTCGACATTTCATTACTGAATGGAAGCTGATTTACAAGTGTGTATGCTCTAAGATGAATGTCGGTGGATGAACTCCTATAGTTTCCTCCAGGACCATGCTGTAAATGGGCTTCAGCCAGTTTGATGTAAAACGTTCTGTGGCAGTGTGCTGTCTTTTGAAATGGAAGATTTATTCTTCTTATGATCTTCTGAAGGCTAGAAGGCCGATTAACATGGGAACTCTTGATTAGCTTTAATTCAGCTCTACTACTCCAGGAAAGCATAGTTCCTGAATTGCACAAAGAAAGACTCTTCAAACACGGATCCAAATCAGCGTGCTGGAGATCCTGTTGGTAGGTGTGGTGACTATGATTAATATTTACTTGATGTCTTTCATCTTCCAAGTACTTTACACAGAACAAGCATTTCATCTTTACAAAAGATGTACGAGTTAGGTGAAATAAGTTTTACTGTCTCTGCTTTATTAATAAAGGCAGGGAGACTGAAGCAGAGATTAAAGTAGTTTGCTCATGGTTACAAAGAAGGCCAGCACTGAAACTATGTACTTTCTGGTTTCTATTTCTGTGTCTGAACTAATGTCTCTTGTTTGTAAGAAGAAGCAGCAGGACAAACTTTTGAGTAAAAACATCGTAAGAATTTAGAGAGACAACTTGGCAGGCATTGCAGCTGCACCTGTGGCACTTACTGAGGGACGTACCGTTCTCCTCCCTTGGCACTGCCGTCTCCATCCACTCTGACAGAGGCATCACTGCAGCCTGCTGCCTGAGCTGCAAAGCGTCCCTGGGCCTTTTTTTTAGGCCGATACAACGTCTGGGTTTAGTCAATGGTCAGGCTGGATGATGTAAGTATGTGTTGAGATTTCTGGAGTAAAAGAGTTTCTGCTGGAGTGAATATGATGAGGTGCATATGTAATTTTATGCAACGCAATGACTTCTCGAGATGTTCCTTTTGGAGGTGCATTAGAAAGTGCTTATTGAATTTTAAGCATTCAACTGGTTGCATTAATATGGAAAAATTATTTGTTTACCTTCGTCTTGGATAGGGCTACTCACAGGGCTTGAGTTGAGTATGTGCTGAAGTACGTCGCTGAGTCGGGGCCCGAGTTAACAGCAAAGGCTCTGTCACTCTCACCTGCAGACTGGCAGAGAAGTTGCTGAGGGCCCAAAGGTAGTTTTTGGTTTAAAGAGCTTCCTATCAAGATGAGTCAGTGGACAAAGCTTAACATCTGAGAAAGTTCTTATCTGAGAAGGCATCAGACCTTTTGAAAGAGAAACCTCCTTTGCAGACGCATACGAGTTGTGTGCAGCCTCTATCAGGTTGTACAGACGGTGACTGTAATGGAAATCCTCACCTGGGGAGGCCCCGCTGGCAGAGCGGGAGCCTCCCTCCCCCTGCATGGGGAAAAGCAATTGCATTTTGGTTCCTCCAATCCTACCTTCATGAAGGAAAGGAAGATGCCCTTGCCTGAAACTGGAATGTGCTCAGAGATGGCGGCTGTAGAAGCCACTTCATTTAGTTTTGATTTGACTATAAATTCAGTCTCCTGTTTCACGCGGGGTAACGATTTTCACGCTGCAGTGAGGAATCGCTCGGCGAGAGACGGGAGACAGGAGAGAGCAGTGCAGCCCTGCTCCCCTTGTAAGGCCATGGTTCAAAATGTTTAATTAGTTGTTTCGAAACAGTGGCTTCTCTCCTTTGAGGAAGGAATGATGTATCAGCAAAAGGTGGCCAGATTGATGTAGCAAATCAATTCTATGGTAATCTGTTTATTTAAACTTTGGTACTTAATTTTTATAAGCTCTTCTCAAGAGTTCCTGTGCTCTCGTTCATTAGCCAGTATTCTTTTCTGCTGCTTCTTGGAGGTTTGTGCTGCAGATGGCAAAATGGCCAGGACATGCCACTCGAAACTGCCTCCAAATGCAATTCAAGCAGGTCTGCAACAGTAGTGCTAAAAGAAGTGCTATTTAGCGGCATTATTAATGTGCAAGGGGTTCAGGCAGGATTATGAAAAAGTAAATTTTTATTAAGAGTGGAGGAGCTAGAAGAATGGACTGATTGCCCCGAGTCCTCTGGGCCCTCGAGCAATCAATTTCCCTTTCTAGTATTCAGTTACTTGCTAATTGTATTGATTTTTATCAAATATGTGTACAAATCAATTTTATATTTTAGTGCTGTTAAAAGCTTCCTTCCTTCCTTGCAGGCAGTGCTGCTCTGATCATTCTCATTGTCTTCCTTTATTTTAATGCTTTTATCTTAATGCATATTTTTGTTAGGACACGCATGTTTTTCTTTAGGACATTTAAGCGGGGAGGGCTTTTATCTAGATGCTGATAGTTGGAGCAAATAGGCATCACTCAGACAAAACCTCTGTGAACTCAGTGGAGCTGTCTTAAGTAAAAATTGCAGGAAAGGGACGTGTCATGTTGTAAAACGGGTGGGTGCAAGTGACTGTATAGTGTGACAACCCCCCAGAAGATCAGGAAGCACTGCTGGCACAGGAGGGGAGCTGTGTTGCAGAAAGGTTGTAGCTAGAAACAAAGAAGGGGACAGGTGCTGACCATGATGCACTCCATGGAATAAACATGAAAATGAAGTCGAGGTGACAAAAAGTAAACTCCTGCAATAGCGTGAGCGGTTTTATCAGCACGGCCTCCATCGTTTCTGAAAAACCCAGTCACTCAGCACTTCAAGTAAAGTGGATGCCAGAGAAAAAAAGCGAATGTATTGAGCTCTGAACAAAATAAAACAACATTCTCCATTTGTGTTTGTTTATGCCCATGGCGATTTAAATTGTTCCTGTCAAACGTACCTATTTTCTGAGATAGCGCACGCTCGCGCTCTCTTTCTAATGTAAGCTACACAGTTTGGAGTTGAGGAGAATCTCTCTGGCTGTGTGTGTAAGCCTGAGAAGTAGACTCTCATAATTGAAATGTTTGGGGTATGTACAGCGCTGCCAGAGATGGTGGGAGAGGCTTTGAACTTTTAATGGTGTGAGCAGCAGTCATGAGAACAAGGAGAGTTAGAGCTCTGCTTTTCCACTTGCCTCTGACTTTATATTACACTGGAGAGTTTATGACACTGTGTTTTCTGCTTTTATTGCCAAGGCACTTAAAAAATACTCTTATCCTTTTCTTCAGGAGGAAAGAGTTGCGTTTCCAAGTGTCCAGGTATGTACACAAATCCAGTAAAAATACACCTTATATTAAATAATCTAATACAGTGGCAGAGACATAAAGCATTTTGTATTTTACATTGGTCACTTTGTTCTTGGTTTTGTTCTTCTCCCTGGTTCCGGTAACGTTTCTTCATTACACAGCGGAACCATCTGGGAAAGCCAGCAGAAACCATAGGTTTCTGAGCCTCTCTGGTCTGCCAGTAGCTGCTCCCAAAGGCCACGGTGCTGTGGTATGAGCAGACATACCCAAGCCCTCCCGCCAGTTCACGTGGCACATAGGAACCTGGGTGTTGGTTCACCAGGAGCCCCTGGACAACAGCTCGGTAAGAAGCAGGCATCTTTTGTGCCCTGTAACGTGGTTTGGCTGTGCTCCCTTGCTGCCATAGCAGCTTTTCTTGCTATGGTGCACTTGATATTTTCAGATCCAGCGTAGGCACCACAACCATAATCATCAGTGTAACGTTTTAGAAGCTGGTTGGGAGAAACCAGTCTTATTCTCCTTTGATCTCTGTGCGCAGTGACATTCCTCACTGCATTCCCAGCTAGACTGAGGGGGACGTATTCTGCCTTCCCCTGGAAGCTGGCAGGCTCCGTAACCTGAAGGACAAGGGCTGGGTGGGAGGAGAGCCTCTGCTAGCACTGCCTCTGGCTCGGCATCATCTTGAGCACATTTTTGTCATTAGGTTTATACAGCACCTCTTGTACGAGAAATCACAGACTGGATAAGCTGTATGAGGGGTCATTATAACACAGAGAAGATAAATGTACCGGTTCTGCTGGAGGCTGTCCTCAGGCTGTTTGTTATGTGTCTCTAACACTGTCACTACATCACACACTTCCTCGATCTCCGTATTACCCTACAAGCCTGTCTAATGGGATCCTCTGTTGCTGATTCCAGCTTACCCTGACCTACTTCTTTCTTGTGTCCCAGCAAGCTGTCAGGAGCTATCAGAGCACTGGGAGCTGAAATAAACACTCACTGAGGGGAAAAGCAAGGCTGTCTCTAGTGAATTTAATTAGCTTTGTTTAACTGGCTTGTTTGCTTTGTAAATCACATCATTTTTAGTCAAATTTAAGGGATAAAAAAAAATCTGTAATTAAAATCAAATGATGCATGACCTTATTAAAAGTCAAGGGTTTTAGAAGTTCAGTACAAAAAGTCATTTAGTTTGTAACAATTTTGCAGTGCTCTGAATATTTTAGGGGGAAGAAGGATGAATTTGAGATGCTTTTTGGATTTGGGGTTTTTCTTCAGACAGGAGGAAGATTGTTACTATTGCTGAGTCGATATCATTACCTTTCCTTGAATTCAATAAAAAAAAAAAAAATCACCTTTTTTTTCTTTTAATTAAGTCTTATTTCCATCAGTGTTGTAAGCTTGCTGGATAAAATTTTTGAATCCAGATAAAAATTCGTACTGTTTCTTCCTGTCCTGTGGCCTAAGCATCAGTATATTATCCATAGTTTGGATCCCTGCTGTTATGTGAGGCCATGGTTTAAATCATGGCTTCCCTTTGCACTTCTGTTGCAGTTTTGAGCATTAGAACAGAAGTCATTGTAATTTTGGCTCTGCCAGACAAATGAAGCACTGACTCAGCAAGTTACCACTGGGATGAATTTGAAAGTGCTTATAGTGTTTTTATCAGCCAGTATGTTATATCTTTCAGGTGCTTTACTGTATTTCAGTGCGGCACATATTTCTTTTAACAATTGATGCTCTTGCTCTTGTCAGCATAGGGTCTAATCCTTTTGCTGTTGGAAATGATAAAAGCCCTATGAATTCCTAATATGTCTTATCAAAATCTGGCTAAAATATAAAATGTCTGACCTCAACTTCTGATTCTTCTTCAGCAGAAATACGTTTCTTCCTTGCACCATGCATGCATATTGATAGAGCCTCCTGAGTATGTGGCTTATAGAAATACACCCGTCCTTGTGCTGAGCTGCAGCATGAACAGAAAAGGATTAAAGGGCCACTGAGAAAGAAATGTGTATGGATGAACTTGCAGTGTGCAAAAGGTAAAATACAGGATGAAATTCCTACCCGAGAGTATGAGAGGAATTCTAAATCTGTTTCACAAAGGTGCAGTACTTCTTCCAGTCCTTTGAAAAGAATGTAATACTGGCCAACCTGTAGTACTGCGCTGAGAATTACGTGTGGTAATAATTTCATTGAGGAGTATAATGAGCAGCCTGATTGCTCAGTGACTTCCGAGGAGCTCGCTAACCTACTGATCACTCTGAGATTTCAGAGAAGGAAAAGAGAAATGTTCTTTCCTCAACAGGAATTTTGGAGGCCCTTGGCTCCACTGGAGTGAGTGGGGCAGCAAACCCTCTGCCATGCCAGGGATGGGAGTCCTATGGAGGCTACCAAAAGAAACACATGGGGAGACTTAGGTGGTTTGTCAAAATTGAATCAAAACAAGAATAGCCAGGTGAGTGGGGTAAACCAGCACTAAGCTGTTGAAGTCAAGTGAACTGGGTTTGCTGCATTACAGCAGTGGGAAATGAGGCAAGGAAAGCTGAGACATGCCAGTTGAAGGATTCACATATCTTCAATGACTCCCCTGAATACAGACCAGAAAATGTGAAGTATTTTAACTTCAGAAACTTCGCTCACGTTCTTCTGCTTTACCAGATCCTGTCTCTCCCTAGTGGTTTGAGGTCTTGAGTATTTCTGGCATTTGTAGCGGAGATGTGTAGAGCGGGAGGAATACAAGTACTTCTCCTGGGTCATTGATCCAGAAAAAGTGGCTGAGGTGGATATTGTGGAGCTTTTATCACAGGCGTGGAAGCAGACATGTTTTATAATCTGATCCAGTGTGAATAGCAAGAAAAATTTTATAGTCTTAATAACCTAGCAGGAAGATGAGTGGTGGAGCAGTGAGATAATGAGAGGGCTGAAGCTAAATGCTCATTTGGACCCATTAGCTGCTGAGTGCAGCTCGCTGCAGCTGAGAACTGGGTGTGAGGACAAGGAGACTTTGGCGCCGTGGGAAAGTGGAAATTCAGTGTATTTAGCAACAAACACGTGATTAATTGATGCGTGCCTGTCATCTCTGCCATGGTGCCCCAGTCCCTCCGTTCATCTCCCTGGCCGCAGGGGGAAGGGAGCAGGAGAGTGGCTCTGTGCTTGAAGGGCACATTTGCTCATGGTGTAAATCACGAGCCGAGAGAGGGATCTGTCCCACTGCCTCCCTCTGCGCTTAGAAGAGTGTTTTTGGGTGCCACTGTAATCTGAATAATAAGCACTTAATTCTGAGCTCCTCATATTTGGCTGAGGTTGTTCTGTTAAATGATGCTTTGCTTAGAGGACACGTAAAGGGGCAAATGTTCAGTAAGAGTTGAGTCGTTTAACTTAAATCAACCTCCTCCTACCCACTATTGACATATCAAGAGAACCAATGAGGCATGTTTAATTACACGTGCACTGAGTTTACAATTAGTCTGCAGACAGTGATTTTATTTATTTATTTATTTATTTATTTTAACCTTTTTTTTTTCTGTCTTCTGACACAGCAAGGAAAGATTTGATCCTGCAAGAGGTCTTATTAGCTGTAATGCAAACGGGGCTGGGGTTTTTTTTCCATTTTAAATGTAAGCAGAATGTTTTTATCTTCTAGGTCAAATGATTTAATCTGATGCTCTAATGTTACATGGCTTAGCAATCCTTCTGCTCCCATTCTGCTTGTAATAAGTGACAAAAGTACGGCTTCTTGCTTGATAAATGGGTTAACAGTATTCACAAGGCAGGTAATAGAAATCCATATTAATAGGTGGAAATTGGCTCTTGATGCCAGGCAGGAGAGTCTAATGAAAGTATTATTGTTTTAGCTTCCAGGTCCTTTGGAAGCTGAAAGCTAAATGCCTGTATTACATTCTTATTACCTATTTATCACACCATATAGCTGAGTGGATGTTTATTAAATTACATTCATGTTTAATGCCTGTTTGTATACTTTTCACTGAATGTGTTCTCAAAGGAAATTTTCTGGAAGCATTTCAGAAATGCACGACTCTTTTCCCATTCTCTTTTTATAAATTAAAACCATTGTTGCAAACTGTCAATATACAATTGGCTTGGAAATTAAATTGTTTCCTGCTAAGCTGTAAGAACCAGCTAAACCTGCTCTATTTAATTTAGGAAATAAATATTTAAAAATCTGAAAAACACACGGTGTTCTTGAGTAGTGTTGATTCTATTTTAGTCTTTGAAAATACCCAAGATCCCAAGAGTTGAGCTTACCTAGTTTCAGCTTTAATTTAGCATTAAATTGCTTCATTGGGGATTTTATATATGACCTTCTGTATGTTTGTTATTCTTCTGAGAATATTTAAAATAGTACTGAATACCATCAAAGATAAGAAATTATCACCCTGTTTATTAATATACCTACTTACAGCACTTCTCAGGTTTTGCATTCTTATTTTCTTCTTAAGCAGCACTTTCAATTCATTCCATCTAGATTAAAAGAAAAAGAAAGGAAGTGGAGAAAAAAAAATGCCAAACCCAAACCTAAAAAACCCAGCACAGTTCAAATATTCCACATAGCTTTGACCTGGAGAGTGCTGGGATCTCAAGGGCTTTCTGCACGTGCTGGAAGGGAAAAAAAAAAAAAAAGGAAAGGTGGGCTTGCTTTTTCTTCCACCTATATTAATCAGAGCTCATCACCCTCATCAGAGCACTGCGACTGCACAGCACGATGAGGTGATGCAGCTTCAGTCAGAGCATGAGTCAGGTGAGGACCATGGCTGGTAGCCAGAGTGTCCTGGTTGCATCTCCACCTCATCCAGCAGTCACACCACTTCCTTTCCTGACCCAGCATCCTGCTTTGACGCCCGTGTCCTACACTTAGAAACCAGACAAGAGGGATGCCCAGCTTTTCTGGAAGCTGTGTTTACTGGTCCTGGGCTGCAGACACCCATGGCTGGAAACCCATGCCAGTTTATTTAAGCAATCCCAAACAGGAGGTTTGACTCTCACACTGAGAAATATTTGTAACACATAGAAATCTGAAGTGTGTCTTCTTTCTCTTCACCAAGTTATTAGCAGATGCCTCAGAAATAAATACCTGGGGCTTGGTGCAGGTAACTTCCCTGTGTTTGCAGAGCCCTGGCTCTCACCAGCACCCTGACCGCGGGTGAAAGCAGCCTGAGTACCTATGAAATCCTGCTTGGAGGGTCTGGCTGTAAGATCTGGACTCAAATGGGAAAAACCAAGAGGTTTTTAGTCAAAGTCTTTGAGAGCTCTTGTCTGCTTGAAGTTCAGTGGAATATTGTATTGATCCAGCAATGCAATCTGCTAAATTCTGCAGTTTGAACCATGCTTACTTGCTTATATTAAGACTAAATAAATAAATCAGAGCTGCTATGTTTATTTCAGCTCTCTGCTGTGCAGATAACAATGCAAACACTCTCACTTCTCTAATGAGCAGGTTAATCACTTGATCAATTTTACTAAAATTTCGGTGCCACTGCCCTTTAAAGAGCTAATCTGTGTCATTAGCGGGTCCTAAAAATGCACAGTGAACATACTTTCTAGTCAGAAGGATTGAAAAAAAATCTGTAGAAAAGAATGTCATGTTATGCCTGACTTAGTACCGATTCCCATTATTAATTGAACAGAACAATTCAAAATACATCATGAGATTTATTTTTTTTTTTAAATGGTGGGGAGAGAAACAATAAATGAGTCTCCTGGAGGATGTGAGAAAGTAGCACTTTGAACAGATTTCAGCTATCACGCATCAGCAAATATTAACATTTTAAAAGCCATTGCAATTGTTCCTTAGATTTTATATATATGTGTAGCTATATATACACTAAGAGAAGTTAATACATATGTGTGTATGTATAGTTATAGAGAGAAACTCCATCTCTGTTAAGCATTTTAGATGTCATGGGAATAAGGTCTTTAAAGTGTTATTCTTTCAGTTTGAATAATCTTGAAGTTCCTTTTCTGTACTTGCACCTCTGCTTTACCTTTGTGTTCACTCAATTTGATAAAGACTCTGTGGACTAATTAGTTTCATTTCTGCTTATGCCTGGTCTCTAATAGTTTTCATTCTTTTGGCTTCTCGGATCTTGATCAATGCTTCAGTATGTTTGCTGTAAGCACTGCAGGGAATGATTGTTCTCTTTTCTGTGCCCCAGTAAAAGACACCACAGCACTTTACTGGTTCCTCCTTTTGTAACACCTTTAAAATATGGATCTGTTTGAGTCAGAATTCATATGGTGCTTTCTTAAATCACATTGATAGAAAAGTTGCATTAGATCCTTTTTTCATGTAGTGTAACAGTACAGCAGAATTTACACCATTGGAAATCACCTGACAGAGTTCCATAACAATGCCAGTATTTGCTGACATGCCTCATTTTCTTTTCTTATTCTAGGCATCTGTAACTGACTGTGGGGTTTTTTTGTTCGTTTAATGAAGTTGTTTAAGATGAGACTTTCCCAGTTAGTGTTTGGGCAAGTCTTTACTAAGTTGTTTTTTGTTTTGTTTTTTTTTTCCGAAGCTATTATCTTACTCTCCAGCAGTTTGTGCATACTTGAGTTGTGCGCGTTTGGATTCTGTCCTTGCAAGTCAACATGAAGTGCTTGGCATGAGGTAGAGATCTTGTAGATCCTACACGTAACATGAAAGCAGTTTGTGGGACTGCAAACAACAGCAAAACCACTTCCAGGTTTAATATGTTTGGATAGGGAATGCCCAAGAAAATGTATTCCCGAGCCCCGTGTTGTTTGTTAAGTCACACTGACGCACAACTGAAGGCCTGAGGAAAAGCTCAGAACAGCAGAGCTTGACGGTGCGGAGAGTGAGGGAGAAACTTGTCCGCGGAGCTTTTCTGTTGAGATAGTTTGTCGGCTGTTTATTGATTGTGCAGGTCATTGGTGAAAGGTCAACAGCTCTGCTGTGTCGGCAGATAAAGATAGAGGAATGGCATGTTGAGGTCACATTGGAAAGGAATTCAGTCACACTAAAGAAAGAACATTTTTAAACCTTTATTTACTCAAAAAGGGTTGTGAGGTATTGAGCTTGCACTTTTACAACCCTTTAGTGGAAGATTAAGAACCCGTATTCGCAGCTTTCCCTGGGAGTTTTCCCCTTCGCTTTACAATCCCTTGTTACAAGTGAAGAATTTTTAGCTTATCACTGTTAATTCCTTGTGCTTGCTTTTGTTTTTTGGAAAGCACTAGAAGGGTATTTCATTGAGCAAAGAAAGGCTGGTAATTTTTTCTGAAATACGGAATTCTGAAGCGATTATGTGCTGATTAATCTTTTTCTTCCTTTTTTTTTTTCTTTTTTTTTTTTCTTTTTTTTTTCTTTTTTTATAGTGCCTACAGAGTGCTGAGCACTGTTTCTGCAGTTGATTTCTGTTGTGCTTTGCTTTTACCATATTTGAGGTAACTATCGCACAGTAGAGCTGAGATTTAACACATTGAAAGGTAAACTGTTTATGTTCAGGGCAGAGTTTGAATCGGGAGGACTCGGCTCTTGTCTGAACAAGGTAGTTACCCTGATTATCAGCTGGAGTCTGATGTGGCTTAGACAGGCTGGGTAAACCCACGCCTTTTCATTTTTATTTACCTCTATTAGGAACCAATTTAAATGAACGCTAATAGGCCGTTATTGTACTTTAGAAGTGTTCTTATACAAGCAGCTTCAGTTCAGGCTTTTAGCTAATCTGATGTGGATTTGTTGTGTAGGTGAAGTGTAACTGGGTGGCTAGCTGTTCTCTGGAGCTGGGAGCCAAAACACCTTCCAGTGAGCATGCTGTTTTCTCCAATGCAGAATCCTGGTCTAGACCTTTGTCACCAAATTCCACTTAATCCCTAAAAGTGGTGCAGTGTCTTTTCGGTACCGGGAACTATGCTCAGGCAGAAGGGTAACCTTGTGGAGTGACACCTCTGACAATCCCTTGGCGAAGCTGCTGGCAAAGGCCATGCTTGTTTCCCTTGTCAGATTTGGCATAAAGGCAATATGAGAATAAGATCTGCCTTTATAGAAAATGTGAGAAAAGGTTTGTATGTTGGAGACAGGGTTACTTTGACTGATGATTTTAATATCGCCACTTATTCTAGGCTTCTAAACTCCAAAATTACAGTTTAAAAAATAAAAAAATGAAAAAAAAATCCCTGTCTTTCTCCAGTTACTCAAAGTCCCTGCATTTATGATCAGGGTAGATTTTTCTAATATTAAAAATAATAAATCCTGCCTGTTAGATCTTCCAAGATGCTCAGGTAGTTTGCTTCCCCTTGCCAGCTTTGATGCAAAGCACTATGTAAAGATAAGCTCTTCTGCTTTTGTGCAGTTCCATAAAGACACTCCAAACTGCTCTAGAGAAGGTGCTAAGGAGCATATCCAGGCACCGGACCTGTTCCCACCAGCATCCTTGTGCAACCTTTATATCATCACTGCCAACTGGGGCTTCTGCTCACTCTATAGGTTGATGTTTTCAAGTGCAGTCAGTTACCTTCTATACTTCACAGGGAACACACAGAAAAATAAATGCTCTCTCTGTGTTTTGCGATCGCCGTCTCTCTGCTCTTCCCCAGCAGCCCCTGTGTGTGAGAGGAAGATGGTAGTATTCTCCCAAGATCTCTGCCCAAGGAGCAGGGTGCAGTGGCCAGAGGCAACTGGTGGCCCCTGCTCTGGCACAGTTGTAACAGGGCAGAGGAACAGAGAAGCTGCTTCCAGCTGTTTGTGTAAGACAGCTGTGGTGTGGGGTCTGTGTTTTGGGTGAAATTTTGATATGTTGAAAAAAGCTTTTCAGAGGCTACAACTGATGTGATGCTGAGCACAGGATTTATTTAGTGTTATTGATGTGTGGCAATACTATGATTCCTCATAGGTCCAAATGCTGGAGGAGAGGGGTAAGTGTATTATGTTAGATCAGTAGTGACTGTGATTTAATAAAAAAAAAAAGACCCAAGTAAAAATTACTAAACTGGATTTTACTTTGATTTATTAAGAAAAAACGGAGTCTAGAGGTTGCAGGAGATACACTGACACTTGCCTGTAGCTGCTGAATCACATCCTGCTCCATCCAGAAGTAACTACATGTCAGCATCTAAATGCTGTTGAGTCACCTCTGCAATATGAACTGGTGATTTACTTCATATGTCAGACAAGTATCTCTGTTTAATAGTAAAAAAAAAAAAAGTCATTAAAAAGCACTTCTGCAAGGGGTGCCCCAGAAGAAAAATCTCTGGAAGGTGCTGGGATTTCCACTGGCAACAGGCAAGGAAAACTTTGTGTGGAACCTGCCTCATGTAGCTGCTGGGAGTAGATGCAAGATTGCAAGGACCCATCTGGCAGCGTTGGCCAGAAACACATGCAGGAGAACAGCACTGATGGTGCAGGAGCTAGAGCTCCCTCCGTTTTCATTACCGCATGGTCCTGAAAGCTGAAGTGGAGCCTGGGGAGCAGACTCCTGCAACTACCAGAAGAGTAACTTGCCAGCACTGTGCCCAAAGCACCGTGTTTGCTGGTGTGCATGCCCGCCCCTTGCAAAGAATCAGGCCTTTGTCTGAGCAGCTCCTTTCTCCTTTTATTTCTTTCTGAAGTTTTCAGTTGGTGACTAAGAAGGCAGGGGGGTGGGGAGTGAGAGGGGGCAGCCTGCAAAGATGAAGCAGCTCATGAAAAGAAAGCTGCTGAATAGGCAAATTGTTTTATCTGGACGGGTTTTGTGTTCCTGACTCTTGTGTTGCAAGGGAAGGTACAGTAGAAACTGTTCTGGCTCCTGCGCTCCTGCTCCAGCCAGGAGATCGCTCTTTCTCCTGCTGCTTCTGATGCTTAAAAGCTCTGAGCGTTTGTTATCTTTTTCCCTCCTCTGCCTAAAGAAATCCATTTGCTGCTGATGGCATTTCTGTTTAGCAACAGCTATGTTTACACACTGTAAAAAATGTGAACTAGTCTCAAGGATTATGCAGCTTTGCACAGCCCCGCAAAGTGGTATTTCCTATGGCAGTTGACTCCAAAAAGGTCCTGTGTTTCCAACCTCATTTGCTTAACAGTCTGGAAAGAAATCTGGGAAGTTGAGAATAAATCATCTGCGTGAGCTTTCGAAGGAAATTTGAAAGCTCAGGCTTGGGCTAAGGATCCTGACTTAACTCTGGCATTGGCTGAGTCTTCTCCCGCTTCTCTATTTTTCCTTCGAAATAACTTTAGGACTAGCTGAGGCTGTGGTCAGCTCGTGGTCACTTTGGTAGCCTGTGTAATGCCAGATTCCACCATCTGATGTGTCGATAGTTTTTGAAATGGAGAGGCAATGGCCTTCTTATTACGAAAAGTCATCAGGCATCTGATACAAACTGAAGGGATTTTGTGCTGTGGAAGCATCTCTTTTGCTTCCACAAAAGGATGTGTACATTTTTAAAAGAAGAGAAGAAAATTAAAAACTTAGAGTAAATTTAGTGCCTCAGCTTTACCACTGTGCAAATGGACTGGAAGGTGGGATGTTTGTGTCCAGGCAAAAAAAAAAAAAAAAAAAATCCTGATTAGTAAATCTTGTTGATTCTGGGCCCTTGAAAAGAGAATTCCTCATCTGATGCGACTTGGGGTTTTTTTGCCGTTCTGAACTGCGTCAGTGGGACACTGAAATCCTTATCAGTGGTGGAGAGTGGGGCTGCTGGTTTGTTAGATGCTGAAATTATAATTTAAGAACAAGGGGGGCTTTAGCGCTGCTAGAAGTTTTGTGGCTTTTCATCTGAGAATAAAGTGCTAAGGCATTCCCCTGCTCCAAGGCAGAAAAACAGTGAGCAGGACTCTCCGCAAACACAATGGCACTATCTTGCTCTATTATGCCACAAAG
The DNA here is from genome assembly GCA_033439905.1 of Ceryle rudis. NCBI lineage: Eukaryota > Metazoa > Chordata > Aves > Coraciiformes > Cerylidae > Ceryle > Ceryle rudis. The sequence continues at coordinate 25,244 of JAAGNO010015287.1, forward strand.
GAGTGGCTTGCTTAATCTCCGAAATTAATAGAGCAGAGAGGAAACGGCTCTTAAAGAGATGTGTGTCTGCTTCCTTCCTGTGCATAGCACGGGGAGCCTGGGGCTCTGAGGTAATGTCATTTCACATAACTAGAGGGCTCTTCTTATAAAGGACAATTACAGTAAGTGTAGCGCGTCTGGAATTTTTGACTTTTCAGTGTTGGGTTTTTTTTTCCTGCTATGGTGGTGGGGATTTTTGTTTAAAATCTGAACCATTGTTTTAGTGAGAGATGATGCTGTGAGAATTGGTCCCACATTTGAATTTCAAGATTTTTTATTATTATTATTATTATTATTATTATGTTTTTTCATCTGCCTCTTGTTTAGTGACATCAGAGAGAAACCAGCCTGCTGCTCCATTCCCTGCCACGCTTAGTACAATAGTCTAAATGTGTTTTGAGCCGTTGTCCTAGGAGAATGTCAGCTCAACCAGAATTAACGGAGTGTATTCTAGTAGAACAGCTCCTTTTTCACACTGTGTTGGCCCTTTATAGCAGTGTGTTACTCTTGGTGTGAAGCCAAATCGACTGATAAGCAATGGACTAGATTTTCCTGCACGTGGTCAAGGCTGCTTACATCTATCCAAACATTTTTGGCTTTACAAAACCAAACCCCACCTAGCCATTGTCACTTCGGAGGGAGTGAGAGAAGGAAAAAAACGGCTTGCCAGGAAGCCTGCAGGATTTTTTAATTGCTTCAGGGAGAAAGATGGGAAGACCAGGAAAAGATACCATAGGGACCAAGGCTCCTGGGTACCGTGCTGCTTCCAGCCCGTTTGACTTGAGAACAGGGGGATGCTGCTCAGCATGTTTCAGGAGCTGACTTTAGTTGGACAGATGAAGCTTTGCTCTGCTTTCATTCCTTAACTTTTGTTAATAATTGATGTGTGATACTGCACAGTCGAAATATGCCTCCAACACTGCGTTTTAAACCACTGGCTAGAGCAGCATAACATAATCCAGCCATGTTGTGTATCTTGTGAATTTATTACAAAAAAGGGATGCATGAAGCGTTTGTTTTTTTGAGTCACAATCAGGGAAAAACTGTAATAAAATGACTATCTATAAAATGCAGGGTAGTTTGTTCCCTACTAGCAGCATAATGTATTTTACATATGAACAATAGTAGGTTGCTCTGCAGAAAATGTGTTTTTGATAGAAAGATTATCAGTGCTGCCACCCCTCTTCCCTCATTTATCATTGGACTCACCGCAGCAAAATTGCCAAGCACCAAGTGCTTTTTCAGCTTTCATTCAGCTGCATGATTTGTAATGACTGTGGTGAGCTGGGGGAAGGAGGAAGTTTAAATTTGGGCAGTTGTGTATCTATCCACAGTTAACGAGGCATCTAATTTCTCTGCAAATTCAATACAGCTTTACCACAGTCCTGGCTGTAGATTCAAGTATGTTGTAGGATTTTTCAATTTGTTTCTGTACCTTTGCTGTTATCTGTGTGTGTTAAGCTCCATCTATTTTGGATTTAATTTATCGGAAAGCTGCAATAAAGAACTGGCGATGCGTCGACGCTGCTCAGTAACGGCCAGGGAGACTCAGCAGCCTTTTGACTGCCCAACTCCATGCTGCCTGGGGATGCTCCTAACCAGGTACTGAGAAGAGACGATACTCAGTGGAGATCGTATCATTGCAGTGTCCTTTTCCTCTCGATGCATTTTCAGGAGCACTGAGTAGCTACATCCATCTGTCTGAACTATCCCTTTCGTGCTCTGCACCAGATCTCCCTTCTGAGTGTCAATAAAACTTAGCTTCAGAGTTCCTGCAAGCTCCTGGGGACAGAGAGCATCTTTTCTTCTGGTTTTTGGCAGGTATCTAACACCAATGGTTGTGACCCTGTCTGTCTCGCAAGGAATTACCATGATTCACATAATACTAAGTACAGACAGCAGCATAGCACAAGGTGGGATGGTTACAGTTTAAAATAGAAGATGGCATAATGAAGTTCTTAGGCTAAATGCCAGCGTAAAATTAGCATTTAACCTCCCCCTCAATATTTGCCTGTTAATTGAGTGCCACTGTCTATATTGGCATAGTTTTTAGAGATTGTTACAGCAATATTGGCATGATTGAAATGCATTGCATAAAATGATAATATCCATCAAAGCTTTCTTCTGGTGGGGGCTTAGATCATCCAGCCCACAGCTGGGAATGGTATTATTTTACTTGTTCTATTATAGACATTCAGACACATACGCAGCCCTCAGACTTGCAAGAATGTGTCTGCAAGGTGAAATAATAAGTGTATACTAGACAGTCCACAGGATTATAAGGCTATTTAAATGAGAAGAAAAAGTTGAGGACAGAGATTAGAATGTAGAGAATCATGTGACTTGTAATGATACCCTCTTTCACCTTCCAGCAAGGACTTCTCAAACTGGATCAGGGCACTGGGCTTGCTCTTCTTAAATCCAGGTCCAAGCATCCTGGAGCAAGTTGGATAGAGAGAATTTCCATCACATCTCTTTTTTGTTAGTAAATCTTAATGCAGTACCTTTCATGAATTTTGATGCCAAATTTCACCAACTTGTCAAAAGTTTCCACTGCTGGCTGTTCTCCCCACAAAAAAAGACATGGCTCTGAACTTCTGTAGTTGGACTTCCCTCTGCAGCCAGGGCCTTTCTGAAATCCCATGAAGGCTGGGAGACTGGGGTCCAGCGTGTGCTGGGCTGCCTGTTCTTGTACATTGCAATGCCCCTGTTCTCGTGCAGTCACTGTCTGTCGGTGGGGGCCTCTGTGATGTGGGGCCCCATTCGGCTGGCTTGTGATAGCTTTGCCCATTCATTTTCCTCAGCTCCATTTCTCTCCCACCTTATAACCAGCATGGAGTTAGAGGGAGGCTTGGGGCTAGATGCGGACTCAGGGGTCCCATGCCATACACCACAGGAGTACCAGAAGGCAGGCAATTTGCATTTTAATAACTCCCTCATTATGTATTTGTCTGATCTTGTCAATATTTTGCATTTTTTAAATTTTGCTGACTGCAGACGTTACGGACTATCAAGTCAATAATTAGATTGCCTGGTTTTAAACACCTCAGTTCTAAGTTAAGAGCAGCCCATTTCTATAGCCCAGTGCTTTAGCTGGGAAGCAACTGTCCTGTCTGTGGAAGGCAAAAGATTTGAAGAAGGCATTGCACGCAGATTTACTGTTGTTAGAAATTCCTTCATGAACCTACTTAAAATGTGGGGGATTGACCCTTTTTCAAAAACAAAAATGACAGAAATTACATCTTCATCACAGGATGTAGCATCACCTTGCCCGTCAAGTGATCATGGTTCTTCCTGCACCAAGTAGAAGTGCCACAACCTTCACTTAGTTTATTGCACCTGTCCAACGAGGGTTGTTTGGGGTGGGTTTTTTTGTTTCACCTAAAGCTTGAGCTAAGGACAAAAACATTAAATGCAAATTGCACCTTCAGGGCCCCCTTTGAATCACACAGCACAGCTTGCACTGCAGCTGATGCTAAGGTTTATCTCGATTGTTGTCTTAAGGCTTTGGAATTACTAAATGTTTGTGTCGGATGCCTACTTTCTCTTCTCTGTAGTGCAGTTATTTGCATTGCACATGGGTTTTGAGAGAAGTCAAATACGGCGAGTGCAGAAACGTTGAAATCTCTTTATATGTGCAGGTACGTGGAAGGTGAGAAGAAGTGCTGGTATCGTTCTAAAAGCTGTGGCAATCATTTCATTCTCAAAAAAAAGCCAGCTATGAGTAGATTCACAGAGGAAATCCTGAAATCAACAGGAAAATTTCCAGTTGTTTCAGAGCTCAGGGTCAGTTATAAAACAGACAGAGCTTGTTCTAAATACAGACTATCGCAAAGACAGATTTCAGAGGGGAAAAGACCAAGTTCTGCTTTTATTAAAAAAAAAAATATTACTGACAAGCATTGAGGTACCCAAACAGAAATGAGGTTTACATGTGAGGCAGTGGAGAGCCTGGACCTGCTGAGATCTGCAGTTGGCCCTGTCACATGGCAGAATGGGTCCTGGAAGGACATCTGTGCAAAGGAGCACCTAGGAACAAGTGAGTGTATAAAAAAGCAAGTTTTGCTTCTTTAAATTTGTATCAGGAGCCAAGGGAAGGCTGTGTGTCGACGTGCTGGACGGGGAGGTAAAGCAGCATTAGAGGCTGCTTTCTTTCTCTTACAGTCCATAGCTTTTTGTTCAGTATGGAAAGACAGAAGCTGTTCCTGGGGTTGTTTGCTGATCTCGGGTAACTTATTTGATGGTTCAGCTCATTAATGGACCAGGGTTCTATAAAAAGTGTTTAGTTGTTTGACAGGCTTGTGCTTCAGAAGCTGGGCATGTGTCACATGCTGGTGAAGGCTGCTGCTGCCGTTTTCTCATATGGACATAAACACATTTTTAAGGGGTAACAAAAATTCCTCCTTGTTCTTGGATTTCCCCTAGAGTTAAGCACAAGCCATTAGCAAATAAAGGAAATGTACTTGAGGTTAATTCTCCTTCCCTCCCATTCAATCCATGAGATTCTACACATTTTAGGAAAGAAAAAAAGTTCAACCTCTTTCATAAACCCGGAACTAGCATGTGACAATGAGAGATCCAGACCATGGCAATGTGAGAGCTGTCTAGGAATCTCATCGCAGCTCCCTGTTGGCATAATTAAATGGGCAGTTCTGACAAGGTGGTGGTTTTCAGAGTTGTTGTGCAAGAGCTGCCAGAGGCACCCTCCCAGCAGAGCCCCGTCCTGGTGGAACCTGTGCTGCCCTGGAAGCAGGAGGACCTTATCGACAGCAAAATCTTGTCTTGCACAATCGCTTGGTGAACAAATGTGGTGACACAGTGTCTGATTGTCTCGCGTCGCCGTTCTTGCAGGGAATCCCATTTTCTTTGCTGGGTTGAGGGATTGGCCCTTGCGCTTCGTGGCCGGTGCCGCTCCCTCGCAGGCAGCCCGATAAGCTCCTTCCTCAATGTTCAGTTTCACACCCCACATTAGAAACGCTGTATTGTAAATGAGCAGAGTTTATCTTCAGGGAGTTACTCATATTGACACTTCTGATTTGGTGTCTGTCTTGTTACAGAACAGATTTGTCATGCAAAAATTCGGAAACACCAGCGTGCTGCTGGAGGAGAAACTTCCTTAAATCAAATTCTACCCCAGTGTCACCCCATTTCTTCTGCGCGTTACTTTGGGTGTCTTGTTGTGTACTGAACACAAAGTACTTCAAATTGGGCTTGGTATTGTGAGTTAATTCTGAATTGATCATGACTAAATATAATACAGACTTGATTTTTCAAAATTGATCAACAGTACAAATGGCAAATCCAGAAGATACTGGATGATCAATTAGATTCTCCAATGATATAAGGCTTGTTTTGTTGGCAGTAAAGAGAAACTACAGAAAGGTAAAGCAACTGTTGTAGAAAGAAAGGACTATTCCAGGAATAAGGAGGTGTGTGTTTGTTTTTGTTTTTTTTTTAATTGGAGAACTGATAAACTGTGGTGCGTTTTTCCTTTAAGGATACAGTTGACATTTATCTTTCCCATTCATATGGAATTAATGGGGAAGCAAAAGATGAAAATTGTCTTTCAACTTAAGTTGTTTAAAATGACCCCTCTTTTCCTCTCATTAAAGAAATACATGCTGTGTCCGATTCTACTTTCTTACTCCTTATGCTGTCATTTGCATCTGGATAAAGTGAATATAAAATGCTGCCAGGTTAGAAAAGTGCTAGCTGACATCCATTGTCCAAATGATTGTGTAAAGGAGCGAGGTGAAGGACTAGGTCTTTGTTGGTTTTCTGCCTTGGATTTTTTAATGGAAGCAAAATTAAGATGACTGTAAAAGCAAGGAGAAATATAACAGGTCAAACCTCCTAAATTATGTGCTTAATCATAGTACACCTTTATTTGCATCAGCACCTCTCACATCTGTACAGAGCTCCAGGAGTATCAGTTCTTTAACAGTCTTTACACTGGTACCTGGAGGAGTAAAAACTAGGTTGAATTTTTTAAGTTTTGTTGATCTTACAAAATTAACGTGGTTAAAAATGCACAGTTTGTTTGAGATTTGAGTGCAAATAGGTATGAAATGGGGTGCCAGCCTTTTTCATTAAAAAAAAAAAAAAAAAAGGCAATGTGTTTGGCTTTTTTATTTGTTTTTGGCTCCCGATCTGACTCAAATGTTTGTTTAAGAAGGGCTGCACTAAAAAGTGCAAGGTCAGGTCTTGATGTGCTGCTCAGATATGGCATGGGGGAGGGGGAGGAATTGTAGTGATGTGTAAGGTTGATGTTTCCTGCCCGTTTCCTAGATTGTGTCTCACAAATCTAGTGACTGAAGCAGAGGAAACCAGGTACAGTTTCTTTGCAATCACCGCAAGCAACATCAGTAGGAATTAGGTTCATTTTGAAGAACCAGAGCTCTCTTCCTCCAAAGCAACCACAGCGGTGGGATGAACTGTACTGGGCTGGGTATGCGCTGCGCCACGGTGTGGTACCAGTGGTTCTGGTGGGCACTAGGATGGAGTCTACTGAAAGTTTGGTTCAGAAGAGAAGTTGGTGCTCTGTTAGGAACTTGGGAATGGGAGACTTGTGAAATGCATACTGGTGCTTACAGTCCATGCTGGAAATACTTTCAAGCACCAGAGCTAAACTGGCAGGAGCTTTGCATAGCAGTAAGGATGGAGGTGAGGGGATGCAGCCATGGTAAGCACTTGGAAGTGCTCAAGTTAGTCTATTTGAAGAAGTTGCATTCCCTTCTACAAAGCGGTACCTGACAGCCTGTGACAACATGAAATAAAATAGTTACCCTCAACCACTTCTTAGTGGCTAACCTGTTTTAATCCCCATTGCACCTGCAGTCAGTTCGTGCTTCTCAGTTGGAGTTCAGCACCTTCCACCTGAGGGGCTGTCATTTCTTACAAAGGACAGTCATCTTACCATGGCAAAGACATCCCTCTTCCCCAGCTCTGAGTAAGCTAAGGGGACTTTCTCTCAGTGCGATTCAGCTCAAGATTGCTGCGACTACCTGGGCACGGCACATGCAATGTCCTGCTGAGGTGCCAGCACGGTGGGTCACATTAACATAGTGCTCACCCACACTAATTAGTCTCAGAGCAGGCTTGACTTTGGGATGTCTGAGTCCCAGGGAAGGAATATGGTCTAAAGAGATGAAGTGATCTCAAGCAGCTCTGTTGAAATGAAGTGAACCTCACCTCTTTGGTCTAGTGTTAAACTGGTGCTCCTTCAATTCCCTTAATGCCTGGAAACTTGAAGGTGGACACAACACTGTGTTTAGTGACAGACCAGAACAACTCCAGCAAATCCAAACCTTTGTTCCCAGTTTGCAAGGTCCTTGCAGCTCCCCAGTAATGCTCTGTAGTGCCATCCGGACATGACAGTTGTTTCCTGAACGTTACAGCAGTTATATCCTCACTAGACCGTGAACTGTAACTGAAAGAGGAAGTTCCTCCCATTCTTTCAGAAAAAATGAAGAGTTACCCACCCTCCAGCTCTGTATTTTAGGAGATTTCACAGTTCTTTCAGGTTTGCAAAGTTTGGTTTGAATGGTTGCATGTGGCTCGCCTGGCAGCGACTCTCCGTCAGCTGCTGTCCTGGCAAGTTGGGTTCCTCCAGCTCCTTCTCAAAGGCTGACCGGACATCTCCACACACATGTCTGCTGGTGGCTGAAGCCCTTTGGAGAGGAATGGCTCTAGTCTTGACAAATCACTGTATTCGGTGACAGCTGTGATAATAGAGAAAAAGAGTTTTACCTTTGCTTTCCAACAGTGGGAGAAAAGCACATTCTTGGGCTTGAAAACTTTAAGGGAAGTACTGTAATTCTTGTGGGTAAACTGAAATGTCATAACTAAAAGGCAACAACAAGGGTTTTTTTCTCCTGAACTAGGTACATACAGTTTAAGTGTTCTGACCTTTCAAGAATGTGTTTGCTCAACTCCAGACATCGTGTCTGTATTAGAAAATGGAAGGGTAATTTACTGGTGATGTTCGAAAGTACGCAGTGAGTTTTCCTGTAATATTGTTCCTTAGTAAAGGCCAAGTCTTGCAACCCACGGTTTTCAGTTGAGAGCCCTTAGTAGGATGAGGACCATACCCCAGGATGTCAACTTTCTGTCCTGGGGGGAGGGCAAACCTGTAGTCCTTTAAAAATTTAGTCCCATAAGAAAGGGTTCAGAAAAATCAAAGTACCTGTGGGGTTTTTATTCTTTCTTCCTTAACTTGATGCTCATGTTCCATAATGTGAACACTTTGAATGAGTAACTGTGGTATCCTTGATTGAACATGTGCTATGCTTAAAAGGAAAAAATAGCTCTGACCCAAAAAAAAAGAAGAAAACCCACAGATATGTAGCGTAGACTAGTGCATAGAATGTGCCACTGCCTGGCCACTGCCTCCTGTGCATCTCAGCCTTGCTCTGGAGCTGCCGCAGAGCCAAGGGACACCCTCCTACCCCTGATGCTGTTTCTCCAGTTCTCACTCCTCCCAGACATATGGTCATACCTGTGGTGGGGTAGAGGAAGCTAATGAGCACAGTTTGTTTGGAAAGTCCCATTATCATTTAAAGAATTTCAATAACAGTGTTTGATGGCATGTAGGCATGGGAGGGAAGATAAGTGTAAATGGGGAAATGAGGAGCCCATTTGTGAAACACTCCTAAGGTTTTCCAAGGGTTTTCAGGTTTTCTTGTCCCCTTAAATTGGAGCCAAGTGTTTAGGCTCATCTACAAACCTCACCTAAGGCACTTCATGAGAAAAACAGTTCCTTTACATAATTCCCTTCCCTTCACTATTAGCAGGATACGTGGGATTCCAGCAGCAGTTCCTCTGTAAGTCAAGGTTTTTGAGGCTAATTTCTCTGTACACAGCTCCAGCTCGGTGTGGAAAGCGTTTCAGATTCAAAGCTTCAAAGGTCAATCATCTGATTAATACTGCCATTCCCACGATGAGTTTTTCTCTCTTTGTGGTAAACCTATAGTTTTGGAACGCCTCATACAGATGACTCTAAAAACACTTCCTATGCACTCAGGCTTGACCTGGCTGCTATAGCTGTGGGTTGGAACTGGTGGTGGTGGTCCCATTTTCAAAACTACCTCTAGGGAATGAAGGAGCAAGCTTGGGGCCATGCCCCAGCCATCCAGGAGGCTTCTGTGAGATAGTCCCATTACAGTCAGCAAGACATTTCAAGCTCTTTTCTCCTCCCTGCAGTACCTCTCCTTCCTAGAGATTTACAAAGAGACCGGGACCAGGCAAAGTTTTCCCGAACCGAGCAGCATGCTTCATTCTGTGTATTCAAAACTGCCTCCTCTGTTATGACAGATAACTGCAGTCTGGCTACAAAATCTGTAACAGGGATTGGTAACCCTCCAGGATGATACTTGGCACTCAAGAGCGAACACATGTTTTTGTTACATGAGCATGAGTCTAATAAAATGGCTCACTGGTTTAATATGCCTCTTTGTGAAAACAAGACGCAGTTGGATTTAGAAGTTGTGATGATTTGGCAAGTTCAATTATTAACTTCTCTTGCAGGGTTAAGCTTTGACCAGAAATTTACTGTGAACCCATGGGCACATCCTGCTAGGAAACAACATGCAGAAATCCTTCACTGTCCTCCTTGATTTATCTGCACAGTGCAAACTCAGAGCGTAGAGCTGTATTTTCACAGGAGGAAGTCACAGGAACCTCCACCACCACTCTGGAGCAGGATGCTCTATGTTTTAATGTCTTAGTTCTTTGCTATAGTTCTGCTGTTCTCGAGACAATGCATCTAAGGAAACTTTGGCAGGTCCTGAACTGACCTGTCTGCTTTCATGGAGTTTTGGGAAAAAACTTGCATGTGGTGAAGAGCCCGAGCTATGTTAGCTATGCAGCGTCCTGTGGGATTGTTTGTGAACACAGCAGCTAAAGATAGAAGTGCACCATAGAGATGCTAAAAATACTGTCCAACTCTACAGTGGTTGTTTAGCATTTGGAGTGCTATAGTTGGCCTTACACAGACAAAGGGAAGATGCAGTTTTGCATTTTGAATATGCAAATGAAATCCCGATCTTGTAAATGTGCAATTATATCTAAAGACCGCTTGTATTCCTGAAGTTAAGCATTGGCAGGATTAAGAGTTTAATCAGTCAAATACAGTGTCATCAGAAGTTGGTGTGATTGCATGGCAATGTGGAGACTTGACTTCAAACAACAACAAAAAATCGTATCGCGTGATTAAGATCGGATTTTTACATTCCACGTGTTGATACTTGGAACCGTGTTGTCTGATAAATCATGTCTTATTAACGCAGTAGGTTGCAAACAGTTTCTTCTTTACATTTATATGCATGATTTAGTAAACAGTATTTTAATATCAGTGGGAACACATGCTATGCTTCATAGCTTTCAACTGTGTGACCTTTAAAGGCAGAACAAAGGCTTAGAAATTAGAGTTTACATAAAACTGGGAAGTGTAGAAAGCTTGAAAGGCTGTGTAATTCACTTCTGCAGCAAGAACACCATTTTCTCTAACATTGTTTGCACAAGTCAGCATTTATGTTGTCAATTTGCAGTGACGAATGTGTGATTAACATTGCTTCTAGAACAGAAGGGATCTGGTATCTGTAGCAAGTCAAGAGGTTCTCCGGTTAAAAGACGAGTAATTTAAGCATTGCGTTCTCTGCTGGAGAGGATGTCTCTGAATCCATGGATTTTTAATTCACTTGTTTAGTTAATAATAATGAAAGAACAAAGAGTGAAATCCCATCACTGCTGAAGTCAGTGTCCCAGAATACTTATTTCATTGAGGCCAGGATTTCAATGGCCTTGTGCAGGATGAGGCTTCAGGGGTGGGGCGGCAGACTGTGTTTGCTTGGGGGTTTTAAGTACCACTGCTTTGCAGAACCCCCTTAAAGGTTCCTGGCTAAGTAACAAATACTGTTCAAAGAGCAAGTGGTGTAGGAGCCAGAGCTGCATGCTGATCTGGTCATCTCACTGGGCCAGGAGGAAGGTAGCCTACAAATAATTGCACGCTGAGAATAATGGTGTTGCTGTGTAGGTAAAGTCGAAAGCAGTAGCATAAAATGAAGTAGTCAGAAACAAATTAAATATTCACTATCAGACTGTTCTGCTTTACAAAATATTTCTGCTTCTGGCTCTATAAAGACTTCTCTCTACACCCACGTTCAGTGAGAGACTCATTAGATTCATGATCTTTTTATTCCTAGTGAGGCTTGTTTGTGTGGTTCTGTATTAATTAATATCTTGTTTATTGTTTCATTTTTGAAAGGCAGAGGAAGGAACATGCAGGAGGCTCACAAAGGCCCTGGATGAACGTATAGGAGAGGAGCCGTTCAGGACATTTCCTTTCCTTGTCCATTTGTTCCATCCTTCTTAGAGCTGTGCTTGTTTCTGATACCAATTAGGAGAAACTTCAGACTGCTCTTTTAAATGTTTTGCCCCCCCGCCAAGCCTAGAGAAGAGCTCAGGATGCAGAAATGCCTTGGTTTCCAGTACAGGAGGCAAGCAGACGGCCGCTCAGCAGTCGGGCGTAAGGCTGCACAGGGTTAGCGGTCAGGTGCAGCCACATGCATGAGGTTGGAGCTGTTATTCTTTGGGGGAGTAAATGTGAGTACTTCAGCCACTGCAACAAAATCACTTCTTTGTTACCAGACTAAAATCCCATTGTTTCTTATTGTTCTGAGAATTTGAGAGCTTTTTGGCCCCAGGTTTGACCTAATTGACGGCTCTGCCTCCAGGCTTTTAATTCCCCAACCATACCTTTTGACAAAATGGTGGAACCTGTAGTTTGATAAAACCGTAGAAGTAAATCTTCTGGGATTTTAAAAAATAATGGAATATGTGGCAGAAAAGAAGTGTCAGACCGCGTTTTATCTGTTTGTCTAGTAACTGTAAATCTACCTCATTACTGAGGAACGTATGCAGCCTGTTTCTTATACTTAGCTCCTGTTAACTTGTGGACATTGCGTAACTGCACCAGTGTTAGGGGCTGAAAAAGAAGAGAGAAAATTATCTTTCAAATCCCAGTAGACCCAAGTAGCAAAAACATCACTTTTTGCTCAGTGGAGAGGATCTGCAATTCTCCAGCCTAGCTATTGCCCTGAGAAATTAATGTAGTCTACAAAATTACTGCAAAGTGTTCCACAGGACTTTGAAATTAATGGACTATAAAAAAAGATATAAAACAATACTGCTGGTATTAAAACTGAGGTAAGATGAGGTAATACTGATGGAAAGGCGTTGAGTCTAAGATTGATCGTGATTTACGGCCAGATATGAAAGAAATGCTCTTGTACTACAGCTTAAAAACCAAGAGGCAGAGAACTTGTTCTATCTTCAGCTGTCTAGTTAATAACACTTGTCATTAAATGGAATGTGGAAGTTACAGCCAAACAATATGCGTGACGTGATTGCTGTAAGTCTTCATATGACTAATTAAGAGGCATCTGTACAGAGATCTCCTGCTAGCAGTACAGCACAGGAGAAAGCAGTAGTCCTGTTCCTCCAGATCCATTTGTCAACAGCAATTTTTCTTCTGGAAAAATTTCCATTTTAACAGTGCTGTTAATACTGAAAGTAGATGAATTGCTAAGGAAAGACAAGATGGGAAGGCTCTGAACATTTGTTTTGATAGGGCAGATCTCTGTTGGTGCCTTCTAAATGAGATTGGTAATTCTGTCTGACCCGAAAAGTAGCAAAGCGACTGGTTCAGAGGTTTTTTCTCTTCTTTGCAGTGGATGTTACTCAGTCTCTTGCATGTGGCTGGCTTGTGTGTGATGGCCAAATAGGTATATACTTGACTGTGTTTCTTTCTTCTTGGAACCAGGCCTACATTGATTATCTTCACATGGACATTAGTGACGTTGCTTGTAATTTTACACAAGGGTAATTAGGAAAACCTTGCTCACAAACTTCCTGCTGTGTAGCCTGTAAGTTCTTCCAGTTTAAAGCAGGATCTAGTTCACATATATTTCTGGCATTATGAGTATAACTGTGTTCACACGAATCGGTATGAGAAAATCATCTCTGTAGTATTTATTTCCTTCCCTTTCATTTTTGGTGAAGAATAAAAAAGTTAATACCTTATGCTTTTGGTAGTCCATGTTGAATTTCCTGTTAGTTTCTGTGGCTTAACTTTATTGTAAGATCACATCTTTCCGGTTTTGTATAGTCATGAGGTTTAGGATTTTTGTGCTTACTAGCTAAGCAGTGCAGTTCTGCGTATTTGCAGCCAGGATTACTTCCTATGCTGCATGGGGAAGATGGGCACGTAGACAAAAGAAAGTGCCTGGCCTGCAGTCACCATTTAGAAGTTCAGATATATTCAGTAGTCAAACAAGACACCCGTTGTACTGTAGCAACGTAACAGGGAAGGGGAACTAATTGTAGCTCCGGAGCAGCAGCGTGGGCAAACAAAACCTCTTGTCATGGGCTCCAGTGACGTGCTTGAGGTGTGTCTGTCAGTCCAGGTCCGGGTGATGTGTAAAGATATGGGAGCGACTGCCTTGTTGGGTCCTATGTTTTTGCACTCCCAGCAATAAGCGTTGCCACCCATATTAAGAGAGAGCAGACACCTTGCTTTCTTCTTTCTCTTTTAACACAGCTTGAGGTTCCTGAATTAGTGAGGGAATGAATGGAGAGGATCACAATGAGTGGTGACAGGAGTGGGGTAAAGGATCACAGCATGCTCCCGTCAAGTCAACTGCTGTTTGTTGTACTAGTGGGAGATCAAATTCTACAAATGTAGCAGTGGTGTTTAGGAGGTGCTTTGCATGTGCATAGCCTAAGTATCAGCTTCCTATCTATGTTAATATACTTGTTTTAAAGATGGCAGATTTCATATTGCCACTGTAAATTATAAGTTGGGAGAAACTGTAGTTCCAGGTAAAAATAATCCATGTAATGCATACAAGCTAACTAATAACCCGTGTCCTTTCATGATTAAAACGGCTGCTTACATCTCTGGTTCCTCTTCCTACACCCTCCCTTCCAGTTGCCTATTTCCATGAGCATGATGAATAGAAGGAAATCCCCCTCCCTCCCCCCCACCCCATGAATTTTCCCTATTCATAATCCTTTCTCCACTACCACACCTCATTACAAATGGATCTGCCACCTTTCCAGCCTACAAATACCCAACGGATCCCAAAGCCAACTTTACTGATGCTTCTTAGCTGAGGAGTTGGGGTATTGCTATTTTTAGGCATAGTGAAACACTTCTCAGGGAGCTTGGAATTGCAGTGTGATCTCTTTCCTGACAATGTGAAGTGACAACGTTACGTCCATCCATGCTGAAATTGCTTGAAATCAGAAGGGTCAAACAGCCTAAAGCAGTAGGAAGAATGTGATTTTAGCTTATGTTTAATCTTAGTATGGAGAAAGTGAATGGTAGTTGTAATTGCTTGAGCCTCCTTCAGTTCTCCTTGTAATGCAAGATGTGACTTTGATAAAACATAGTTTATGTTCTTCGTAGTTGTGGACTGCTTTGCCTACTCCCTGGTCAGGAGGCATTTTGTCTTGGATTTAGATACATAATGTGAGTTCCTGTTACCAAACTGCAGCCAGCATGCAGGAATGGAAGCGTGCAGATGTGTGAAATGCACTTAATGCAGTGCTGTGTTCCGTGTTTAAATGGGATCTTTGCCCGTGAGCATTTGGGTTTTGTTGCTCATGTGCAAGCCAGCCTGCTACTGAAAACAGCATGTCTGATAGTTCAAGCAGGGCTGCAAGTAGCTGCTGCCATTTAAAAGGTAGTATTATATCAGATCCACTTTCCAGCCTTCAATCACAGTCAAATTCTCACCTATTTTTCATGAACTGTCCTCAAAGACTCGTAGGGCATTAAAATCCATCTAGAGCGTGGATAAATGAGTGATAGAGAACACAAACCTTTCCAAACTGTGTATTTAAGGCACAGAAGAAAAAAAAAAAAATGTGAAGTTTTCTTGGTTTACATGGAAAATTGCCAGTTTCATTTTCTCATTACATGACTGTTTTTGTCAGAACAGATAGAAACATTTTGGGCTGATGGGCAGATAGCTCTCGCTGAAGCTTGTTGAAGCCACAGAGACTGAAGTCTTGATCGTTGAATGCTGCAAACAGTTTGCCTCTGGCAAATACATACTTCCAATTTTGGCAGCGTCTAGCATTTGAAAGAGACAGAGTGATAGTTTCTCTGGTCAGCTCAGCTGAGCAAACCTTGGACTTGGGTTTTATGCTTTACAGAGGGGAAAAAACAGTTTGCAGTATACCTTGAAAACATACTGGGAAAAAAGATTTCTGCTCATCTCTGGCTGCTGCTTTTCCCAGCCCTTCCACCAAAAATTAAATGTGCTCCCTCTGTCAAAATAATTCAGATATGCCAGATCTCAGCAGCCTATTGGTGACCTGGATTCTCCGGGTTTCTGAGGCACCACTGTCTTGCTCTGAAAGGCTTTGTGCAAAGCTGCCACTACACCAGCAAGTCCCAGTGTCTGTGGTGAGACTGAAATTTTCCCCACCTCTCCCCATCTCCTTTTAGCATAATTTCTCTCTTTTCTTCGGTCAAATACGCAGAAAAGCCAACACCTGGGATTTCCCAAGAGTTACAAGGGTCTTGAGATTCCCAGTGGAAGAAGGTTAGCTGACTCCCATTCTGGATGTCCTAGACGTGAATCCATAGAGGTCATGCTATTAAATCAAGAAAGTCTCCATCAATGATGATGTGTGCTGGAGACAGGGGGAGGTGGAGTAGCTGCCAAAAGAGAATGTGGAGCAGGCTCTGCAGACGTTGGTTCAAAGTGGCAGAGTCCCACTGGGCTCGGTTCTCGCTTGAAGAAGCTGTGTAGGTGTGGGAATCGCTGCTGTAGGTTGGATCTCTCAATGGCAGTGAGTGGGGTGGGGTGGTTGCTGATCAATAATCAGCACCCTGCGGTTGCTGTAAATCAAGGCACGAATCTCTGACAGGCTGCAGAAACCAGGAAGAGGCACAGAAATACCTCACCTAACGTTTTTCCTCTCTCATTTCTGCATTACTTTGACCTAAATAGGAATCTCTGGTTAGATTTGGCTTATTTCTGGTGGAAGGGTGATCACTGAGAAATTAGGCTCTCCCAAGCAAGCCATGGTAGCTCATTTCTCCCAGATAACAGTGCAGGCAAAGGAGCAAGTGATGGGTGGAGATTTAACTGGGGCTGGCAGCAGGGCCATGGGGCAGTCTGGCTCATGTGGAGAGCTGGAGTGGCAGCTGGGGACAGCTGATGTATTAAAGAAAGGAGGAAGGCTGACTGACAGCAAGGCAGGGTGCCAGTCCAGTGGTGCCCGTTCCATTGGTTATTAAAATCCAATCCATTGACCACAGTGTATATTTATTAACAATTTGATATCTCTACTTCAGTTTTTGCCACTTCCAGCCTCCCTTTTTCCCTTCGTTGAGAAACAGTCAGTTACTCAAGGCCAACACCACCTCCTGAGTTTGGAAAGTGCCTGATGCCAAAGTCACCCAAGTGGGCAACGTCAGAGAGCTCGGTCTAGGAGAGGGTGCAGCCAATGACCAGTTTTGCTTGCTGAGTCCACCTTGTCCTCCTTGCACAAGAGACACCTGTGGTGCGCTCTGCCCTCACACGGGGAGCCGGTTCTGTGCGAAGAGGCAGCGTGTGACAAATGAGATGTTTGTAGCCATAGCTCTAGAGCTTCCTTGGAAGGAGCAGGGGAAACAGTTCTTATTTATTCTCGTTACACTGCCACTGCGAGCTATTGGCGCTACTCGTTCGTAGCTTGGGTCTTTCCCAGGAAGACGGCCTGTTGGTTTTGAGAGGATAGTAGTGCTGAGACGATGGCACTCTCTCTTCTAAAAGCAAACCTGAGCTAGGAGAGAACTTATAATAGGATATAATTCAGCCGGAATTGGAGAGCCTGCCGTTGTTTCCCAGGTATTCCCAGACAGGAGTTAGCCTGTGCATGCCGATGCATTTTAATGAATTTCGGCAAGGTTGCAAGAAGCCCTCTACTGCTTGGCTGCTTCGTCCTTGCTTGTGGAGATGAGTGAAGCTTTCCTGTGCTTAGCCATAGAGAGCCTCCAGCCAGCTTCTCTCTGTGTGTGCGTTATGTGTTTCTAAAATACTTCCATTCACTTCTCAGGTACTCAGTTTGAAACAGCTGCCCAATATACTAATCAGCAAAGAAAAGGGAAGAACATATTTTGGTGCTCCTCTCGTTTCTGTTGATTTTGTCAAATAGCATGTCCTCTCAAAGAAGTAGAGAAAGAGCTGGAATAAATCATCTCCTTCTTGGGGAATCCAGGGCCAGATGAAGGAAATGGGCAGTAAAAATGTTTTTAATAAGGGAAGAGTCTAGAAAAGGGTACACAGGCTTTAAAGAGATGGTCTTAAGATGTCTGAGAGTACTGGATGAATGATCTGCAACAAGCAGTTTCTTGAGTGAGGTCAGGAGCTCCTGGTCCTAAAAATTGTAGTGCCTTGGTGACAATCTCCTGCCACCACTGTTGTTTAGCGTGTCCGAGCCAGCCAGTGTCCCTGTAGTATGAAACTGCATCACTGTCCCCTGCACCTATCAGGGCTGCCCACAGTGGCACATTCACGGAAAGCAGTCACTGGGAGCTGGGGAGAAAACCTCTGGCTCCTCACAGACGGCGGCAGCACAGCATGTGCTGTATGGGAGCCCCAGCCACCTGCATTTCAGTGGGGAGAACTGAAACAAACCCCTGGGCTGGCCCATCCAGCCCAAGAGGGGGTTTCGGTACGGAGCTGTTTCTTCATACTTAAGTGCCTGTTGAAATACTGTCCTCTAGTTTTTTTGTTTGTGATGTGCTTGAAGCAGAGGGTTGATGATACTCCGGCATCCCTTCTAACCAGAATTACTCTATGACTCGGTTAGTTGCTCTAAGGATGGTATCGTTCTCTCAAATTTGGGCTGCAGTCAAAGCAATGCTACTAAATTGTGTGGAGTTATACCTGCCTGCACCGGAGGGAATTGGTCTTCTGGATTTTATGGTTCTTGTGCAGATATTCACCTGGGAAACGGGAGTCGTGCTTTTAAAGAGAACATGACACCCAGCAAATTTCACTGCCTCTTCTCCAGCCAGGCTTCTCACGAGGGCTAAGCAACAGCATCCTATTTAAAAATCCTGTCCCAGTTTTGGAATGCCCATGCCATCTGAAAGCTATGGCCTTATTTTATCTGTTTATATCTAGTAATAGTCTTGGGGAAATGGAGTTTTGTTTTCCCATCACATTTACTCCCCAATGCAACAGTTAAAAACTATTTTTCAAAGTGTTTAGGAAGCCCAAATTTTTCCCCTGCAACTCAGAGCATAGGAATGTCCTATGGCAAAAGAAGTGCTGGCAAGGACACGCATGCCAGCATGTCAGCTGGCCAAGGGTGGGAGATCCCCCACCACTTCCTGCCTGAAGGTTCCCAGGGTGCAACTTGGGAACACGCTGTGTTTATTTTGGATGTGTGACGCCCCTGCAAAGATTCTCTATATGTGCCTGGGTTTAAAGATATGTACTTAACACTCTACCGACATGTTTCAGCCTACACAGAGCAACATCTGTTGAAACATGCAACTCTGGCTTAGTTTTAGCGAAGGAAATGAAGGAAAACAATTCCATCCATCAGGAGACCAGCGTTTGGGAGAAGATTTAGGCCTTGTTCCATTTCATAAAGCTAAGCAAATTTTGGCCCCATCAGCCCAGTGGAATAATCAAATCGCTGCTGCTTCAGCTGTCTCTGGCTGTGATGTAAAGGCAGAGCCACGGGTCAAACCACGCGTAGCACTGCTGACTGAAGAGGGCCGATAGGTAACCAGTGAATGGTGAGCTGATGGCAACACTCCCCGTTCAGCATCAGTTCTCACTTGCCAGTGGTTTTTGAGTGCAACCCAATGTTAAAGCCATGCAACTGGATGTCATAGGAGAAAAGAACTGATTGCTCTAGGAATGGATAACTCTCAGAGGGTAAGGAGAAAATATCCCTGTAAAAGTACTCTTTGCCACCGTGCCGTTCAAAACGGCTGTGTCTGTTGATGGAGGGTAGGTGAACTTCTCCTAAAACCTGATTGGCAGCTCTCCATCGTATGCAGACCTGCTTTTCCATCTGCCATGCTAATCATGTACAGTTAACTTGTACCCTCCAAAAGCCTGTGTAAGATGGGTACCAGCATGGCAACACCCAGTACGGATCCTAAACTGTATCTGTAGCCTAAGCAGCTGTAGGCACAAATCTGCAAACTTCTCTCTGCCCACCAATTTAGAAATAGGTGATGAACAGCACTTGGGTGGGTCCAGCTGAGTGAGCCTCCAGGCAGCTCTCCCATATTCCCAGGTGACAAAAATGTATGCTTATGGTCTTTTGCCTGGAGATAGGCTGAATGTAGGGGTGGACACTAGCCGTTTGCACTGGGACCTTTATGTGCACACTGCAGAAGGAGCTGCACAAGGTGTGCCCACCTTGTGCCCTGCAGCCTCCACACACGCCGCAGTGATAGTCCCGTGACACTGTTGCCTGACACCACTGAAGCTGCTGGCCATGACGTAGTGGCTATTATGCAAAAGTGTGATGTGCTTTATAATTAGTGTAACATTTAGAAGTTAGCTGTACCCACCACAGCCCTCGGGTGGATCTGGTTACACTGGGTGTAGGTGGTGGACTTCTTCTGGTGATAGGAGTCCTTATTAGATGTGAACTTTTTTCATGGTACTAGATGACTGGCAGCACTTGGCCAGAGCTGGGAGACACTTTACTGTGAGCCCCCTCAGAGCAGCAGTGACTTCCTCTGTTTTTTCCATTGCTGCTTACTTTTCTAAATGCTACCTCGCTCCATTGATAAACAAGGTTGTAATGCTTTCTTCCCTTAACTTGAAGCAGCAATGTTAATGTCTGATTAGTCCGGTGACATACAGGTCACGCTTGTTAAAATTGAAAGCCACAGATGATTGTATTTCGAAGAGATTGCCATATCACACTGAATTAATATCAGAAGTGTTGTTTTCAGTTTCACTTTTTTTTTTAATTGTAGAAGGCAGGCTTTTCCCCCCTAAGATTTGTGGATTTACAACTCTACTATTTCTTGTAGATCAGGATACTTATAAAATTCTATTCTGAAAACACTTCTGTTTTTATGAATGAGTTGCAATCCTTCAAAAGAATAAAGCCCATGCTGCCTTAGATTTAGAAGAATAAACAAAAATTAAGAGGTTTAGCTGTTATTTACCATTTCTGAAATCTAAAACATCTGTCCTTAGGAAGCTGAAAGTCTGTTTAGATAGATAGTTGAGAATTTGTTTTGTTTTGGTTTATTTAGAAAGTATGCCAGTTATTTCAGATGTTCTGCCTATAAAGAATGTAAAACAATTTAGTTGTCTCAGGTCTGAATATAATCCGAGTCACTGGCATAAGGTCACCAAATTCAAGCCAGGGTTTCATTCAGATCTGACATTTAGACCTAAAAAATGTTACCATAAAAATGTTGGCATGTTTGTAACGCAGGGAGTATAATGTCTTAATTGAAATGGTACCAGAAACTATTTTAAAAACCTCTATTACAATTCACATGACAGACAGCATTTTACAGCTTTAGCATCTGCTTTAAGGCCAGCAGGCAAGATTTAGCCTTTGTCTGACTGCAACTCTTTTGATTTCAGTGAAGTCGCACCCACTTAAATCCTGAGTGAATTTGTCTCATGTGATTGGTTTTCTAATTGTATGATTTAATTTTCTTTATCTCCACCCCAGTGTTACAGTATGGAGCTTCAGAGCACATTCCAATAAGGTCAATAACAGACCCTTTCTTCCTTTTTTATTTTCCCAGTTACAGGGATCCATTAAAAGAAAACTGGAAGATGATAGCTCTCCTGCCTCCAGTGGCGTGCCTGATGTCATTTTCCCAAATGACAGTAAAAGACTTTGTCTTGACGACGTAAACCTCGCCATGGGCCAAGGTGCCAGTCCCAACGTAGCGTGTCCGGAAATGCAAAGCTCTCCGTTCTCCACCAGTCACGGGGCATCTTCCCTGGGAGTCACAGGTCATCCAGTGCTCCTCGAAAACAATCACATGAATGGTGGTGGCATCAGTTCTCCATTTTCAGTGCCACCCAACGCTGAAATAAATCAGAAGGGGTCAATAGGAGGGCAAAACAATAACATTGTCCACTATGATGAGAAAGGAAACAGCTTACAGTCTGTGGACCAAGAGCTGCAAGATCTGCTGGAAGAGCTGACAAAAATGCCTGATCCTTCCCCCAATGACCTCGATCTGGAGAAGATTTTGTGCAGCAAGGCTGAAGAGCCACTTGGGCTGAGTCATTCTCAACCAAGCATAAGTACCACTCCGAAGTCCTCTCCACAGACTTCCCACTTGGAGAACCATGTTGCTAACAAAGATTTTTCTCCGGGCTGCAATCCAACCAGTGGAGGATCTCCTCAGATGAGACCATCATCCGCTGGAGCTAACTTCCAAGTTCCTCCCTCAAACAAACCTGCTGCATCACCCATCTCTACAGCAGCTCAGAGCAAGAACCAGCCACCACCTATGCTTCCAGTACCCTTACCCAGCATACCTGGCTCCAACTGGCATGCTCAGCAGCTAAAGCAGCTGGCAGCTAGCAAGCAGGTGTCTACTACTAAGCAACAAGTACAGCCTGCCAGCTGGCCAACTATGTCTCCTCCTGGTCTCTCTCCACCTTACAGGGCAGGATCATCCCCTCACCATCAACCTTTCAGTCCTCAAAATGTTATGGTGTCTGGCATGCCTGCTAATAATTTACCAGGCAACAACATTCAGAGTCCTCAGAACACTCTGCTTTCAAGCATGACTTCCAGCAGCACTCCATCCAATGGCCCCTCTCCTCCTTATGTGTCTGAGAAGCTCTCCAGTCCAGCTCTGAACCAGCAGCCCTTCAGCCCGCAGAGCTCCATGCTGCCCACCCTGACAGCAGCCACTTTACCAGCCAACAACATTAAAAGTCCACAGAACAACTTGGTTGCCAGCATGGCCTCCACAAATACTGGACCTTCTCCACCGTACAGGCCAGAAAAGCTGTCAAGCCCAGCTCTGCATCAGCAGCCCTTCAGTCCTCAAGGTACATTAATCTCTAACATCACTCCCACCAGCAACCCCACAAGTATGCAGAGCTCGCTTTTTAAATCAATGGCTACAAACCAGTCCAAAAATATGAACATAATTATGCAACAGCCATCCAGTAGCTTACAGCCAGGTCTGGTGAATGAAAGCCCTGTTAGCCAAGACCAGTTTTCTTTCAATAACACCAAACCACTGTCTCACTTTGCCTCAGAGTCAGCTACTCAAAAGATGTCACCTCTGACAGCAGGACAAGGGCAGCAGTCTCTCATTCACTATCTCCAGCAGCAGCAGCAGCAGCAGCAGCAGCAACAGCAGCAGCAGCAGCAGCAGCAATCTCCAGCCACGCAGCAGTCCCAGCAGTCCAGCAACAGCCAGTTTCTCCAGCAGCAGTTTCGACAGCTGATGCAGCCACATCGGATGCAGAGACACATGCAGCCTGCCACATTGCCATCTCAAAGCAGACAGGTAAGAACACCTCTTCTGTTTTACAGGGCTTATGTGAAAATATTGAGTCATTTATTTTCTTATTTTTACTTTCCTTTGTGTTTCAAATGTGACGTCACTAAACTTCGGAGGGGGTGCAGTGTTAAGATGGATAAGGCAACAACAGCATTCTGGCATTATCAGAGTGACATTATTTGTTTCTTCAGTTTTCTGGCCAAGTGGAGAACTTTGTGCTATTAGGCAAAACACATTTCATACCACTAAAATACCTTATTTTTACATGTATAGGTGGTATTCTTATTTAGCTTAGGGATGTTCCCATAAGTTGTTTCCCTTCATTCTTCTAGTGGGAATATCTTTTTTTTAAAATATCAGGTGGGCTGAGAAGTGAAGTTAAAATACGAGTCCTTCACAGACAACAGGTCAAACAGTACAGCTCCAGGATAGCAAAGAAAGCAGACTTGAAATACCTGTTACTAGCATTTGCCAGAAGCAATGCCCTGCTTTGGAAGAGGGCCATTCCCCACCCTTCGTTGATCTGTGATACCAGCCGAGCTGGTAAATGCAAAAAAGCAGCTGGCAGGAGTTGAGACACAGCCCTGATTTCTCTCCCACAACCTTCTCCCGGAGCCTCAAGGAGAGGTGCGAGGCACCTTGCTCACTTTGCTGTGAGCAAGGACTGCAAAGCAAGGAAGGGCTTGGGGACTCAGTCCGAGAGCCTGGGTGTGAGGAATAAAGAGCTATCTTTTTATCAGGAAGAACAGCAGGAAACATTGAACCTCACCAGCAAAGCCAAGTACCTTGTTAGGCTGAGCAATGCTTTGGGAGCAGCATCCTTCGAGCTGCTTAGCTGTGCACACAGGCACTCCATCAGCTCCTCATGAAGGACTGAAACACTCCTCACCCAACAAACCAGAGACAGATTTCCGAAGCTCTGCTACGGTCTGCTCAAGATCACGGTGCTTAGCTGGGGATATACTCCAGATCCTGGGTTTCTTTGCTCTTCTTCCCTGCTAAGGGACTGGTTCTTAGAGAGGTGGATTTCTTCAGTGCAGCTGACTTGGTGTAACCTTGTCCTATGATAGCAATGAGAAATAAAGGGGATAGTTATTAAATGTCAGCTTCTTAGTGGACAATCAGTGAGGTGCATTTCCACTGTGCCACTTCAGAATCGACTCTTCCCTGTTGTGCATGCTCAGTACTCCCACATTGTGCACGCTTGGTACTCCCCCGCTTCAGTACGGCAGCTTAAAACAGACAGCTGGGAAGGACTCGTGACTTGCTGAATTTGCTTATCCAAATGCAGAACATGTAACGATATGGCATATCTAGTTCACTTTTAAAGGGTTATCAATATAAGGCACCTAGTTCACCAAAGGCCCGAAGCAGTTATGTTGCTTTAAGCACAAGAGGTCCCTGTTTGCATTCAGTGGGACCCAAATTAAACGCAAAGTGGAGATTCTCACTGGCTTGGGGTCTAGAAGTATGGATGGACATACTGGAAAGTTGCTGCAGCTTCATGAGTTACTGCCCATCAGATGTTTTACTCTGGAGGCAGTGTGGCTGAAGAATACACTGATGGTGTTTTACTGCATCTCAGATGATGGCTAGTAAGTTGTTAACTGCCGTAACAAGATCACTTTTGAGTATTTATCCATGACCTTTGAGCATAATTTTTTTCTTTTTTTTCTGGCTCTGCCACTGGGTGCATGGAATTGCCACATCCCTGATGGATTCCTGAGGTTTCCCGTGCTCTGCTTTTCCTTGCTTTGCATTTTTGTCTTACACCTCTGAACCTCCCACATCACTGATGAGTGAGGGGGGAGAAAAAAAAAAAAAGAGAGAGAAAAATTCTTTCAGTGAGTCTCCTCATTTGTCCAAAATAGCCCCTCTTCCAGCAGCTTTCCTAGTGCTCTGCCTGTGCTGCATTTTTAGCTGATTCTCGCCGTCTTGAGAGAGTTGTTGTAATGTGGCGGGTATCAGTAAAGATCAAGGACAGTTAAGATGATGATTACAGGTGATGAGCATTTTACATTTTCAGACTAGTTAGGTAAGCTTATGGTGCCTCCCTCATTTTACAAGTAAGACTTATTACAGTAATTATACACCAGATGACAGTGCTTCAGTTTTACAGCCTGTTGAGCTGCTGCTGAAGAAAGATGGTGGATGTTCAGAAGTGGAACATTTTATTGGGTTTTGATAATTTTACTGCAAATCTCATAGAAGAAAATGGATCCTGACTGCTGAATTAAAAGAAAAATGACATGGAAAAAGTATTGTAGGTAGGAAACCTTAAAAACTCTGGGATACTTGCTACATTTCTTTGAGTCTAGCATGGGGATCTCTTATCTGTCTGCAACGGAGCTCTTATTTGCATTGAGACATTGATACTGAAAATTTTGGACCTGACCTGCTGTGTACCAGTTTTACTCCGTGAGAGCAGAGGAGCTCCAGTGGCTGTGGTTTTGATTTCCAGCAGTGTCCCCGGAGCTGAATTTGAGCTTTGCGGTATCTCGGTGCCAGTTCTCTCCTGAGGCAGGTGATGAATAGGACTTTTCAAGCATAGAGCGCTGTTTCATTAAAAGGCAAAATGTTAAAGATTGAGAAGACAGGGGAGATGACTTTTGCATCTTCAAATATTAGTAACCTTCTGGTGGAAAATTGCCTTTTTTAGCCTCATTCACAGAAATTTACTCAAAGGAAACTAACAGCATTCCCTGGAACCTTGTTTAGTGTTTAAAAGTCATCCCCTTGCTCTGTGTGTGTGTGTGTGTGTTTGTAAATGTGACTAAAATTTATAAAAAGGAGGCATAGTACTTTCTTCTTTTGAGCAAGAGGTGCAGCTTTGTACAGAGGAAGAATGTGGATGGTGGCCAGTTGGAGGGAGAACAATAAACCATGAAATTCGATCCTTGTAGCAGGCAGAGCAGCACGGGGAGGAGCAGCGGCGGGGACAGACCCAGAGCGAGCTTTTTGCTTTGTTTAAATGTGTATTAAAGCAAAGACTCCACATTCCAAAAGCTGAGTTACTGCTGGCGCCTCACAGCTCTACGGCTTCTGCACTTAATAATATATCTCTTAAACGTAATCAATCTGCATCCCGGGTCCTGTATTGCCTGGACAACTGGTAAATCTGATAAGGGCTAATCTTTTCCCATCTGAAGCACTATGTCTTTATTGTTGAGCATTGATGGATATTGATTGAGGCCCTGACAGTTTGCGTTGTGCGATATTGCAAAGCCTGGTGGTGCTAACGTTGCTCTTGTGGATATGGGCAGGTTTGCATTTTACTCGTGTAGGACTGATGCTTGCTGAGTGAAGATACACTCAAAGGTCTGGACTCATAAATCCACAATATAAAGACGGTAGTAAATGCCAGAGAGTCAAAGATAGTCTCCGAAACTGTCACATGCTCTTTTCTGGGCTTAAACTTAGCCACTTGACTTTATTGGCCGTTTCTGGGTGCATGAAAAGCTGCATTTGCCCAGGTAGGTTAAATAGTTGGGCATCTCCCTGATTTTAATATCTAAATACAGTTTGTACTTGCAGGTCTCCTATTCTAGCATGTCAGATATATTGGGCCCAATTCTGCCTTCAGCAACGCTACAACACCGCTGCTTCCAGAAGAGCACTTCTTTGGCTCCTGACAGTATAAGAACAGCCACAAGCCTTAGAGAACAGACAGGAGGGTTCCCCTGGAGGCAGCAGAATGAGCCTGGAATAATGAGAATGGGGCTGGAATAACAGAAATCCTCTGGGTGGCTATTACTTTTCCAAGCCCAAGTTTGTCCGAGTTAAAATTCAAGAGTCTCAGGGAGGAGGGCAGTATTGCCCACTGCTCTATGTGCACAGTGTGGAAACCCAAAACACAGTTTAAAAGGTTGTTTGGGGCGGGGGGGGGAGGGGGTAGCTAATAAATAGCCATTGTTTGGGTGGGACACACTGTGCATTTCTGAGCTCTGCTTGCGCTGTAGGAACCCAATGTGCTATTCTTAGAGCTCTCCACATTCCTGCTGACATCCAGATAGTTGTACACTGGATTGGCAGTGAAGGGTGTATTTGTTTCAGCTTCATTGCCAAAAATGATGGTAGAGGAAAAATGATAGGAAAGAGATAGAAAAATAATATTATTTATAGTAAAAATTCCTGTATTTTAGTAAATGTGGACTGCGTATGAGATAGTGAAGAACATGCTGAACACTAAAAAAACTTTGAAAAGGACTTGACAGTGTTTCTTTAACTGTGGTAAAAGCAGCAAAACCGTATCTGAGTTGGCAGAGTAAATTATAGGTTACAGAGACACACCAAACCCCCTGAGCTAGATTAAATAGATAGGGGGGGGGGAAGGGGAAATTAAACAAAAAAATCTTATTTCTGAGCATGAGTTCTCTAAATATAGAAACAAAACTGAGGAAGAAATGCGCTGTTATAAAGAGCAAACTGACCCAGTGCTTAGATGTCAAAGGTTAAATAAACATAATGGAATACAAAATACAGCTTTTATTAATATAAACAGAAACGTTAATACCACGGACTGATTTCTGGGTGTTCTATGTTGTGTGAAGTTAATTCTTCCCATGGAAAGTCAGCTCACCATGACTGTTAGGTGAGATGGTTGTGATTCAGCAGCACTTCATGTTTATAAGCACTGATGCAGATTGATTAAGAGTTTGGAAAAGCAGAGAACACAGCCCACAGCATCTGAGTACATACAGTCCTCTTGTAAGTACAAGGAAGAATCATGTTTTATTTGGCATTTCCGAGATGTCACAAGGAGTCTTCCTAACGCATAAAACAACTACAGTATCATGTATTATTAATAAGACCAAAGGTAGTGGACGGATTTCATCTGCAGTTTCAACCCCTCCCTTTTTCTCTAGGTGTCAAACTTATCTTTAAAGTCACTTTGAATTAAATACTGCTGGTATTTCCCCTTCATCTTCTCTTTTTCTTTTTCTTTTTTTCTTTTTCACTTTTCTCTTTTTCTTTTTATCTTTTTATTTTTATTTTTCACTTTTCACTTTTTCACTTTCTCTTTTTCTCTTTTATTTTTCCTCTTCTTTTTCTTATTCTCTCTTTTTCGTTTTCTTTTTTTTTTCCTTTTTTTTTTTTTTCCCCCCTTCTTTTCCTTTTTATTTTTCTTTTTCCTTTTCAGGGTTTGTGGTTTTGGTTTTGGGTTTGTTTTTTTTTTTCTTTCTTTTTCTTTTTTTCTCTCCTCTCCTGTCCTCTCCCTTTTCCGATTTCCTTTTCCCTGTTTCTTTTTCTCTGCAAAAAGTTTTTTAAATATTAGGCTTTGGTGTTTTTCTTATACTAATACTGTCGAAAAGAAAACCAGATTTGATTTCAAAAGGTAGTGGTAGTACAATACCGAAGCAAAGCCTTTGAGGGAGTGGAGAACTTTTGAAGGCAAAGCAACAAGCCCTTCATCTAATTAAGTGCCTTTGAATAGGTGAATAAAGGAAGCTGGTGATGAATCTGGATTACAGAGAGCAATGAGGCTGAGCCTGGAGTTTGACCTCTCCACAGATGTAAAAACATCTTCTTGAATGGTCATTTCTGAATTTATATTTATCCATGCACTTGCAACTGAGTTGGTTTTTTTGCTTTTTTTCAAAGTTGGGGATTCTCCCCTCCCTCTTTCAAAAGAGTCTGACAGAAGCTTGACTGAAACTGTCAGACTGACACCTGCTCCCTTCCCCTGCCTGCCCTGCGAATAAATAACCTAAGATAAGTTTTGGAAAGTAAGGAGTAAACTGGTGGAAAGAAACTGAGTGTGTGGCCTCAACATGACAACAGTAACGCAACATTTTCAGAAGAGTAGTAATCAAGATAAAAACCTCAGTTCACATCTCATCTTCTTAGGCCATTGCTCTTTTGCAGTGTTTTTTAAATGGCGTGTGTTGTCTTCTTCTGTCAGATGGCAGGTATTTCAAAGCATTTCCCAGTTGTAGTGGAGCCCTTGTAGCCATGTCTTAACCTTCCCAGTTCTTTGGCTTGTATTTTAAGGTGTTTACAGGCACTGGTATCTCTAGCAGCTCTGCCTAATGCACTCATCATTCCTTCCCGTTTAGCTATCTGTTGTGCTGAGAGCACTTTTGGACACCACATAGCACTTCATTAGGGGAAGCAATTGGCAAAGGAGAAGCTTGTAAATAGACCAGGTCATTCTGAACACCACATAGGGAGCATCCTCCCCTCCCCTCACCATTGCCTTCCTTTTGCATCTGAAATTAATGTGGACACTACAAAGCTGCAGCACTTTCCTTAATCCAGCCAGGTCTTTCCCTTAGTTGTGACCTGTTTAATAAAATCGAAGATGTTCTGCCAGCAATTTAGCACTTAGGACACAGACAACTCCATGGGACTTTCATGCTGGGCAAATTAAAATCCAATTAGAAAGAAGAAAAAAGGGTGTGGGAGGTGCTATAACCACCAGTGAGGGGTGCTTTGAGGTGTTCAAGAAAGTATTTCTGTTCATTACCTCCAGGCTGATGAAGTGATGGGGGGGAGGGGCAGGGAAAGGGCTGACGTGATACTGGTGGAGAAGGACAAGAGGAAGTAGTACTCATGTACTGTGAACATGTAGATGGAAATGTGTCTTATCCCAGAGAAATTTAAGACAAGGCGCTGAATTTCAGTCTGACAGGCTGATTTCAATGCCCAAAACACAGCCTGCGTGTCTGTATCCCCCCCCCCTGCTCCCGACAGGGCCGTACAGCCGCGAGGTGAGCGGAGGAGAATGTGCCATCACACACAGGTTCTGCATTCGCACTAAAAAAAACCCATGCTTTTGTGGTTTTGAGCTTCAAGCAACAGACAGTTGTTTCCTTCTGCTCTGCAGTGCAGGGTGGGAGTGGACCTCTTCTCTCAAAGGTGTAGGAAAGTGGTGGTATCATGCTAAAAACGTCTGATTCATTGGATGTGAAACCGTATTCTGGCAAAACCGCTGTGATCCTGCCAGCCCAGGCAGGCAGTTTCTCTTGGGTTTCAACTAGGCATCCTGGTAGCAGTATTGACAAGTTCTCCTGGGCTAAACTTTGGCAGAATCAGGCCCCAACTACAGAGTTTCTAGCTCTTTATTTTTTCCAAACCCATTTTGCTTTTCTTAAAGAAAAAACAAACCAAAACACACAATAAAACCAACCAACCAAAAAAACCAAACCAAACAACAGGAACAAAACCAACCAACCAAAAAACCCCAAGAAACAAAAAACAACAAACCACGGAAATAACCCCAAAACATCCATTTGGAGAAATCTTTATTTTACAAGCAGTTCAGCAAAAAGTTGTCAACATATATTTTTATATATATATATATTTTATTTTTTTTTTCCCCTCAACCATGCCCTTAGATGTAATGAAGTTATAAACATCCTAGGAATCTAGGGAAGGACTCAGCGATGTTTGGCTCCGTAATGAATGCCATCACTTCCTTCTGTGTATCGTTCTTAGAAATAACAACCTGAATAGTGGTGAGTGATGGGTAAGACACACCACTTGCATCCTCACAAGTCAGTGCACCCATAATTCTGATATTGAAAAGGTGTGTTCATGGCACGGCATGCTGATGAATAGCATTGGAAATGGTTTCCATGACCCTATTGTACACCCAGCTCGTTTCATCTGTGCTGTAAATTCCCGTTAATATCACAACACCTTAGTTCCACTTTTTCCCACATTTGTGGAAGAAAGGTTTGTTTGTTTGTTGTCTGTATTTTCTGAATCTTTCTTAGTAAATGGTAGTTTGGGGAGCTTACTTTGAACGAAAAGCAGCCTGGCTTTCAGAAGATGTGCTCACTTCCCTAAAACCGTGCCCTTCTTACTACCTCAAATTTGATGCCTAAATTAATAATGAATTCTAATACTTTTTGCAGTGATACTGTGAGTGCATGATTCATACCCTTGATTTTTGGGGTGGTTTCTACCCCGTATTGTCTTGTAGTTGTCTGAAATGACATCTGCATTCCATAAGGCAGAAATACTTTCAGAACCAAAGTCTAATTTAACAATTAGAATAAAAAGCAAACAAATAAATGAGTCCCTCAGATGCTGTTAAATCATGTGCCTGGCGCCGGACGGCGGTTCGGCAGGGTGGGGTGACTTGAGCAGCCTACTTTGTCCTTCTGCTCTGCTCCTCTGTCATTTCTGCCTCGCTGCAGTAAATGCTGCACACAAAATAAAAGTACAAACATGTTTTGTTTCAGATGCAATACCTAGAAATAACTTTCCTGGTAAAATGAACTCAGTCTCTTTTTTTCTTTTTCTCTGGGCATTTTGGAGAAATTTCAGTGTGTGGGTGGGGGAAAACAAAGCCGTGGCTGTAAACAGGAACTGATATTGTCTCTGCGTCTGAATGGGGAGAGAAACTGAACTGGCCTCGGTGGTTCTCTCGTACATCTGCAAGTCTGGAAACACTGGGATGATTCACAGTTTGCCGATTAATACAGGAGCGAGCAAAATGGTGTGAATTAACGGCCATTACAGGGCTGCCTGGATGGCAAATATCCCCCAGAACAAACGATGTCTCACGAAGATTGCTTAGAGGAAAAGGTAATGGGTCTTAAATACAAATTAGAAGCAGTCCCATCAAAGCTGTTAACATGAAGGTTTGAAAGCCAAACACTATTAAGAGCTGCCTTCAAAAACTGTACATTTAGGAAGCATATCAGTCTGCGTGTTGGCTCTGTAACATTTCTGTCTCGAGCGCTTTGGACTATTTCAAGCAGCCTGCACTAATAATTGATAGACATCCACAATCAGAATGTAGCAGCTCTTCTTAGGGCTTTGAAGGCTAATCACTCTATTACATGTACTCTTTAAAATTAAAATTTTCATAGCATATATGAAGGCAAATATTATCATTATCAGTACATAATTCTTAAAAGCACTACTGCTAACAAAAAGTGATCCAATATTACATTTTAACCCTTGGCATATGGGAATGTTAAAAGAAGAAGATAGGAAGTACATTACTTTAACATAAATAATTTTCTCTATGTAACCAGCAAGATTATTTAACACTCGTCATTGAAGCAATGAAAACACAGTACCTTAGATCAGTAGACAGATGCAGAAGTGAATGCAGGTTATGGACAAGCTGTGCCGAGCTACTTTTCCCCATTACAGAATTGATAAGAGGCCCACAAGGAGGTTAAGCCCTGCAATGTAGACAAAATAGTATGATATCCTGGTCTAAGGCATTATATCAACAGCTTGATTTTGTAAAGATTCAAACACACACACACCTAAATTTACGCAGTGGGAGGTCATTCCAGGACTGCAGGATTATTTCTGAGAGCAGAGTGAATCATGTATGTATATAGTCTTTGCATGCTCAAGAAGGATCAAAGGTGGAGGAGAAGGATGCAGCAAAGGGCACAGTGATCATTGGCAATGGCATATTAGTGCTACAAGAGAAAAAGAGAGTTGGAATCTTCGATGCACTTGTTCCTATCTTAGCTTAAGTCTACATTTGAATTATTTTTGTCTTTTCTGTTGGTTTTGGGTTTTTGTTTGTTTATTTTGGATTTTTTTTTCCCTGGGGGTTAGTACCAGCATTTTGTAAATGTGCCAAACTCTGAGTGAGTTTATGTTTTAACCAGTCCAGTGATTATTTGCAGTCCTCTGGGGTTTGTTTTTTAGTCATGCATTTCAGAAGCAAAATTTGCCCCTTGCACAGAGAAAAGCTGCCCCCTCCTCTTGGACAGAGCGCTAACAAAAGGAAATGAGGGAAAAAAAAAAGTGTTAACGAGACTTTTCTCCTCTCTTTTTCTTTTGTGATTGCAGGCTGCTAATGTTAATGAGGACATACTATCCGGGGGTACCAGTAGCATGTATCCCTGTCATAAACAAATCCATTTCTCTCACTGTTTAAATACTCAGGGCTTTCGGAAGCGTCTCTTTGCATAATAAATGTGTTTAATATTTCCTTTACTCTCCAGCATTATTAAGTATAAACTGTTACTGTAATGGATTAAAAGGTAGTTTACATGGCACTTACATATGGATAGTCTGTTTTCTTTTACTGTTGCTCTGAAGGATGTGTTTCAGCGATGAGTGAATGACCATATGAGCGTTATTTTTTTTGTTGTTTTGTACAAGCCCCTTTTTCTCCCCCTTGACAGCTCAGTCAGCACACCTTCCGTAGTGGCATTCTAGTTTTGTACGTGAAAACGTGGCGTTCAGCAGAATAGATGCATAACAAGGACAAGATATTTTTTTCTCCATTCCCTCTTCTCCCAGGAGATACCCTGTGACTTCCTCTATTAGTCCATTAATCGCTGTAGCTCAAAATTCAGTCTGATCAAAGGAGCAGAACGAGGTTGAAAAGTGCAGATTCTGGCAACTGACTCAACTGTTTAGATTCCCCACTGAGCTCATTTAGAGCTGGAATTAAGCGATTCCCACTGTATTTTTCGTCCTTGGCTGGGCGATAGCGCTGTGCCCAGCGCCGCGCTGGGGAGTGCTGAAGGCAGCGCAGCCGCCCCGCAGCCGGACCCAGCCCGCACCAGAGAGCAGCCTCCGGCAGCTGAATCTCCCGTGCCAGGAGAGAGCTGAGTACTCACCTTAAATCCGATAAGAAGGTCTGTGTTTAGATTGCATTTGTTATTTGACGGCAGAAAAGTGAACCGAAGGTGCTGGAGTCAATAGTGATGATTTTGGTTTTTCATTTCAGCATCAAGTTTCCACCTCTCGCGGCTTCTCGTACCGAGGTTGGTGTGTGTTATGAGTGGGAAGGAAAGTATTAATAAAAAAAAAGTAAACGGGAAATTTGTAAACAACACAAAGTTTCTTGTAAAAGTTTTCTTTACAATGTGATGAGTCACTTAAGGAATACAGTTGGTTTTAATGCCTATTTACATGTGTAGTTAGAAACTGGTGCTGTTTTCTCTCATTAATAGTCTTGTTGGTTCTTGTTTGCTTAAGGCAAAAATGCAGACTGCCCATACCTGTGTTGTTCACTGCAGATTAACATCTGATTTTGCAATCCTTATACATCTCAAATTCCTACTGATGTAACCAGGAGTTACAGGTTCTCCAGGAATGGTGTTGGACTCTTGGTGTCATTATTTGTGGCTCTGCAGTTTCCCGAAGTGTGCTAATATTTCTCAAACAGAAGTAGACTCATTTGATGTGTAAGTTCTTATCTCATTAAAGTGAATTATTGTTACTGAAATGTGAATGGCATTCTATTATCAGAAAATATTATGTATTTAATGGTTTAAGAGTGCTTAAGGTCAGCAAGAACAGAGAAATGCTGATAACATCACCTTAGACTGTGTGATGGTCCTGAAATGTGAGTAAATCTTTAACTGAAAAAAAGTTTTGCTGGACATGTCAGTGTTTTCCTGTAGTTCAGACCTTTGTCTAAAACCTCAACATTTATTTATGTAGTATTTTACTTAAAAAAAGAAAATAAAATTAAAACCTGACCGTTTAGTAATAACTTTTTTTTCATTAAGAACAAGTGTTGGCAGTGAGGGGGGAAATGGACACATCCATTTCGTGCCCAGTCCAGAATCTGAACTTTTGCCTACATAGGTGGCAGATATATATATGGCTATAAATTTTAATTTAAAAAAGAACTGTGACCTTCATCAGGGACCCTGTGTAGAATGAGTATTAGAAAGCAACTCCTGACTTGGGTGTGCTGCTCCATTCTAGGTTGACTCAATATATAAAACTACTGTGCTTTAGCTTACAGAGGTTTCCTCAAATTTCATACTTGATAAAGCATTTGTCAGTATAGTGAACTAAAATCTTCCTCTCCCGGTGATTTCTTATTTTTTCTGCTTATGATAACTGTATTGAGGCTTTTCATAAGATGAAATGCTGTCTAGCTGCATTTAAAATATACAGTTTTGCCTATTTCTGTCCTGATTAAGCTAGAGGGAGGGTACCTACCTGCTGTCTAGATTACTGTCAAATTTAACTGAAAGTACAGTTGAATTGTAGCCTGTTCTCTGAACAGAGCCTATTTTCTCCTTCTGACTGAGTGCTATAAGGCTTTTACTGCTGCACTAACATTTTCCAAATGAAACGTTTTTGCCAATTTCTGAAGAAATAGCAGAACAAGTACCACCTTAGACCTGCTGGA
The DNA here is from genome assembly GCA_033439905.1 of Ceryle rudis. Lineage (NCBI taxonomy): Eukaryota > Metazoa > Chordata > Aves > Coraciiformes > Cerylidae > Ceryle > Ceryle rudis. Next base: position 59,899 of record JAAGNO010015287.1, read on the forward strand.
AGGAGTCCTGCGCCACGGATTATAAACTGAAACAGTTGGCCAGAATAAGGAATTAAAGTAATCCCTGATATTAGGAACATGAAAATGAGATGACCTTCTGTATGTGCCCCGCATGAATTTCTAACCCAGTTGTGCTATAGGCTCCCCTTTATCGCTGTTCCTCCATACCTTTACTGTGCAGAAAACAAAAGACCAGCCCATTCAGCTGGGAAACTGGAACACACGCTTGCAAATATTACAGACTTTAAATGCATTGTATTTTTAACAGTAGTTCGTGATTGGAATGACAGGAAGGAAATAAGCAGAAAACATCCTATTCTATCTCTATATAAAATCTTGCTTGTGAAAGATACAGTTACCACAATAATGATCGGACGCTAATTGATTCATTGTGCTGGGAGACAAGTGCTGAGTGGAGGAGCCAGCGGGGTCATTTTCTTGCTCCAACTCCACTTTGGTTGTTTGCTGAGGAAGGGCAGGAGAGGGTTATAAAGCTGCTGCCACTACATTCAGCGCATGTTTTTCTCAGAAAAGAAGAGACACCGCCAGCCAAGATCTCTTTCCTTTGGAAATTGTGGCTGGGAAGGGCCCCTTTGGCTCAGCAGACAAAGTGGGCAGTCAGACAGCCCCTTTCCTGAATCCCAGGCAGGCACCAGACGGCTGAAGGAAGAGAGGCACCAGGCTGAATTAGATTGCCTCCTGCTTTGGACAGTAAGGCAGAGAGGCAGGCTTAATTGCTTTGCAGCTGTTCATTTTTTCCCCTTCTCCCTCCCCTGCCCTTCTCTCCCTCCTCCAAGCTGACCCCTCCGGCACCCGCATCTCCTGCCCCAAGGAAACCTCCCCGACTTGGGGAGAAGTGTCAAATGTTTCTGGACTCCTTTTTATCAGCCTTTATGCCTGTATCAAGTCCAGCAGCAAATGGGAAGAGAAAGGAAAAGTATTAAGGAAAAAAAACCCGAACTCCTCAGCATAACCTAGTAATTTGTTGCCTTTTTTCTGGGTTAGTTTGTACTCTGGTTTCTCAGTGCTGCTTGTGGCAAGGGGCAGGCTGGGGCAGGGGACAGGGCAGTGACAGGGAGATGTCTTGGGTGGCAGCCTTTTGGGAGAGGATGTCATCACTGGCAGGTCCTGGCACCCTGTCTGAGTGGACAAACTGGGAGCGCCTTTGGACAAGCCCCCTGCGATGTGGCACTCCCCGCAGTAGGATTTATGAGACATTTAAGATTTCCTTTCCAGAGCTGTGACATCCTTTACGGAGATGTCCCAGACAGCTGCCTGGCAGCGTGGTTGTCAGTTGGGGTTGATTTGGTGGTGCTCTTACTGATAAAAGAGCCTTGACACCGGTACGTCCTTCACCTGACTATTAGAGGAAAAGGTTTTTTGAACCTGAGAGAACTTGCAGTGGTCACCTGCCCTCAAAAACTGGCACAGGCCAAGCTTGCAGATTGGCATATATCTCATAATCCCAAACTGCCTGGACCTCATCTTTGTGCAGGAAAGAGAGTTTGTGTTCTTAGTTGCTCTCACTCTGCTCCCAGGTTTAAAAATCTAAAAACGTCTTTCCCGTGCCTTAGCAATGAGACTGCAGTCAGCTTTCAGCTCACCTGCTTGGCAGAGAGGGGCTTTGCTTGTCTGCTGCTCAGCCAGTCTTCCTGGGTCTGGTCACCTGCAGCAGCAATGTCAAGCTAACCCAATTTTGCAGCTGGTATCAAGTGCCAGAGGCAAGCTTTGTAGATGTCTCTTTAATTCCTGCACTTGTAGAATTTAGTGTATATTTTCCCTCCAGTTCCACTGACTCACACAGTCCTTGGGGGTGGAGGCAGAGGGAGAACAAGAAGGCTATAACCCGGGTCTAATTTACTCATCTGGTAAAGCCAGTCATCAATGAGCCTTTCCCCTCTCTGTCCGCAAAGATAGTGCCTCTCGGGAGCCTGTTTGGCCTCCCAGTTATAATTATGGCATCAGTAGTTTCATACTCTACTGTCCTTCTAGGCCACCTGCATCTCCTCTGCCAGGGTGTCGTGTCTGGGTGCTCGTGGGGGAGCGTGAGATGCCTGGTGAGCCGACAGCAGGATGCAGGGCGCTGGGGGCGGGCACGCAGGGCTGTCCTGGCACACTCATCTCTTTCTATAGGACACGTTTGCTGCTTATTTTTTATGATACCCTTAACAGCATAAACCTGACCTTGAGGTGGGCACCAGTGCAGGTTTTGGGCATGTTTCTTTTACGGCACAAAACTGTAATGGGGATCTTTGCTCGGGGCCAGTGGAGAGATGGAGGGTGTCATTCCTGGAAAGGTAGCACAGCTACCAGATGCTTTGGTGGTGAGAGGGATTTGTGTTTGCAAGAAATGGATTTAGAACTAAGGTACAGTAGCATATAAGTAACTTTTTTTTTTTTTTCCTTTTATTTAAAAAAAAGTAATAAAAACTCTGTTCAACAAGCAGCCTACAATAGCTCTGCCAGTTAGATTTGAATTAAAACCGGCTCCACGAGGTACAAAGGCTTGAAAGCCTCATTGCAGAGACCGGAAATCCATTGTGGCGTCGTGATTAGTGCTGGTGAAATCGGAAACCTTTCTCGGGGCAGATAACAATCTCACAAATGAAAATATAACCTGTTAATCCTGAATTTTAACAAGGATAGTTATGCAACTCTAGGCCAAATCCAGGATGTGTCCCATCCTTGTGTTTCTTGGTCAGAAGGGGTTTGCTGACAGGGAAGGGTGGGATGGCCCCCCTAGAGTACCCTCTCCCAAAAGCACTCCTGCTTTATGCCAGGTCTGTGGCCCAGGGCGGGAAGTGGGGTGCTGGGGGTGAAGCTAAGTGCAGAAATTGGGGTTCACGTGTTGGGACCAACCTCTCTGAATCTCTTGGCTGAAGTATCTTAAGATGGGGCCTCTGTTCAATATTCCTTCCCGTGCCAGTCACTGCTGCCAAAGGAGGGGTGATCTGGATGAGGCCATCCATGCTTTTGCAGTCCCATAATAGTCCCTTTAATTATGGATAACAATAGGTTCTGTTTTTTCCTATGTTAATAACAAGTTCCAGGATATAAATAACTCTGCAATTAAAACGCCAAACGATTTACCATTTGACACCTATGCAGTTTGCCGGAGTTTATTCTCCCACCCTGAATATTTTATAATTGTTTTACAAAGAGCACATGGATGCTCCAGTCATTAAGAAATGCCAACCAAGGTACATTGTGGCAGCAGGGAGCAGAGAACAAATAGCTGCGCCTGTGCTGAGGCCGTAGAGAGCTCTCCTTTCCGACACGCAGCCATGGTCTGTTTGACTACTTCTCTACTTCTGTATATTGACCTTTGTTTTTTAAGCAGAACACAAACAGTCAGGATCACTTTATTGTAGGACCCATTAACACCTTCAGAGACTTTGCAACGTCTGTTGGTAAGAGCAGAACATGCATACTGCAGTCTGAAACACCTCTGCGGCTCCTTCTGCATTTGAATGTTTGCAGGCAGATGCTGCAGGTCCCTTGCTTTGTGCATTGAGAAGAGCCAGTCTGTATGTAAAAAATAGGTGGAAATAGGCCCAGGGACTCTAATCACGTTGGCCAAGGAGATCAGGGCAGAGGGAGAGGGAAATTCACTTCTACTTTCATCAGGGAGACATGGAGCGTTGTCTCTCGTTTTGGAGACTGGCCGTGATGTGTTTGATGTGGAGCCTGCGAATGGAGTTGCTTAAATATACAAGTACACCTAAGAATGTAAAAATAAAAGCAGTGCTATTTTAAGACTCTAAAATCGGGGATTATAAATAGCCCAGCTGGTGTGTTACTCCTGGCTGGGTGTGTCAGTCCTAAAACATCACCACAACTGTCACTTCCCTTTTGAAGCAGCTTGTTGGCTAATGGCTGCGGCAGGGGAGCCTCCTCTGCATTTCCATGTTCTCTCGATAAGCACAGGTCAATGATAAGATGCTTTCCAGGATGACGTGTCCATCACACAAGCCCTTCGCTTTGCTGGCTTGGGCCTGTGAGCACACACAAGTGGAAAGGTGGGTGCACACTGGTGGGGAGGGATTCAGTGGTGGGAGGCAGCATCGGCAGGGTAAAGCAGAGCTCGCTCTGCTGAGCGCAAGCCGTGGAGCCAGGGCTGCTGAACCCTGGACAAAAGGCAGAATCGTTGTGTGGTTAAGCACTGGCTTAGGACTTGTGAGATGTAGATTTAGCCCTTTCTGATGTCAGCCTTCCCCTGTGACTGGCTGAGATTCATCTGCCTGTTCCCATCATTTAGGCTCCTCCTGTGGCCTGTGGAGGAAAAGATCTTTAAAGGGTAATTTCACTTCACCCTAATGTGCACACTGAATTGTGATGAATGGTCTGCACTGAGGGAAGCCTGGACAACACACAGGCTTGGCCCTTGTCTGCTGCAGGTACCTTTATTCTCCATCATTGGAAGCAGCAGCAGCAGCTGTGGTGATCCCATATACAAAAGTCTGTGAAGTTGAAAGTCATATGGGTACCTGAAATAGCTAACTTCTGCCTTAGAAAGCATTTTTGTTTCTGTCTGATTTTCCAGTGTGGTGGCTGGAGAGAAGTACCTTTGATGGTGTTCCACCGCCTAGGTACCACGGCTCGGGGACAGGCTCTTCTCTGGCGGCTGCTTCCAAGAGTTCTGGCTGCCTCCTGCACCGAGTAATGATATGTTTATGTGCAATATATGGAGCCAGGAGATGTCTCTGGGTGATAGGGATCTGGGGACTATTAAACCAAAGAAGGCAAGGTTGGAACTCAAACTGTAAGAAGACTTGTTTGGGTCTAAAGAAAACAACTATACAACCAAATAATGACAGGGTTCAAAAAGGTCTGTGGTGGTGTATCTCGGGATGAGGTGCAAATGTATCTGCCAAGCCCCTGCACTGGTAGGATGTCAAAATCTGATTTACTCTTACCAGGAGCTCTAAGCAGCCTATATCCAGAATGTGAAGAAAAGGGTGTTTATTGGCCTCTCCTTCTTTTCACAATAGACAGAAATGGGCCAGGAATCTCTCCTGGTGTAGCTGAGTCTTTTCCAGAAAGGAGGAGTTTATTTTGTGTTCTGTCAGTGGAGGAAAGCCTGCAGACAGGCTGTGTCTAGTATCAAGAAAAGAGGCAAAACACCCTGGTATCTGAAGGTTTCCAAGAGTTCTTGCTGAATTATTCCTCCATAGCCTGCTTGTCACACACGGGAGCTGTGTCCTGATGTGATGCTCCCCTAGCACAGTAGCAGTCATTTGTATTTTACAGTGATATAGAAGGCGATTTCCATCAAGAACCAAAGGGGGACGACAGCAGTGACAAATAAAGATCTTACGGGTTCAAAACCCGTAAGCTCTGGCTTCAAACCTGGATGTCTTGAACTAACTACCTAGATAGAGTAGTTTGGTAACCTGCTGACTGCAGTGGGCACCTGTGTTCTCCACACTGCCAACAATCAGGGAGCTTCTGGGGGTGGCCTGGGTGTGGATATGAAAAGTTACAGTAGGTGCCAGGTCAAAAATTAAAGCTTTTGTCTGAAAGTGAAGTTGTTACTTCAGTCTGAAAACAGGGACTTCTCCCATTGCTCGCTGCGGTCAGTTGGTCCAGGAGGGCAGCAGAAGGACTGGTTTAATGCTCCATGTCTTTTTTCTTTTACACTGAACTCCTAATTACGCCTGCATTTCACTGCAGATTAGCAGGGAGTGCGGTGCGGAGCTGGAGACACCCGGGGTGCAGCGAGTGCCCAGATCTCCTCTGCCCTGGCCCTGGAGTGTGTTTACAGATGAGATCTGTGGCTCTGCGAGGGTGCTCACACAACACACACACACACTCTGTTAGGGTATGAAGCAGCTCAGTTTGCTTTTTATTCCCCCCCCCCCCCCCTTCTTCTTTT
>JAAGNO010015287.1:65825-79621 GCA_033439905.1 Ceryle rudis
CTTAGTCCGTAAAGACAGATTTGGCGTCTTTGTGCTGGCAGTGACAGGCCAGCGCCGGGCTCCATAGTGATCCCACTGTTCTCCCTCTGCCCCGCACCCTACCGCCCGTCCCCACCCCCTCCGCGATTTGCTCCGTGTTTGCCTGCCTCTGTTTTTGTGGTTGGTAACCAGCAAAAGAATGGAATGGATTTAATGATTTGTTGGCTGCGGTGCCTGCATGATTAAGTCAATAAAGCTGCAAGCTGAAAACAGTGTAGTTACAGTATATGACTTTAACCTTGTTAATGCATGTTTATGTCCTCCTGCCCACTGTATAGCTGTACATTGCATAAAGAAGATCTGACCAATCTTTAACCCATTAAATAATTCATAAAGTGAGAGCAGACATCAGCTACTTGCGGAGCGGATCAGTAACCATGGGGTCAGCAATAACTTTGGCTCCCTGGACCATATCCAGCATGTTTAAACTCTGGTGATGTCACCAGGCAAGCTTCTAACCTTAATCATTTGGATGGGAACAAAGGGAAGTTAACTGTTGACATGCGGTGTCTCCACAGAAGAACCCTCGTGAGCACTCTGCAGCATCTCTGCTTCGCAGAGGAGGTGGACTAGCTCCCGCCTCCTTGCTTCTTTTGTACCTTCCATCCTCCCTTATAGCAAAAGTGTGGCTGGCCAAATGTTCAAAGGCACACGTTTCCTAGACACCTATTCTCTTAAGTGGACAGAGGCACCAAAATCCCACAGAATTTCAGAGAAATGTTGGCTGACTTGAGGAGATGGTGTTTGGAGGCACTTGGATGGTTTTTTTCATCGTGGATAAATTTTGAATGAAAAGTATCTCCTGCTGTGTAAATGACAGAGGAGGGCATATAATGGAGATGGGAGAGGGCAGATGCCAGGGATGTGGGAGAGGCTGTGGAGTAAAGCAGAACTTGTTCTCACCACAGTAGAAACTCTCACAATAAAATACCAAGCAGTGCTTGCAAGAAAATCCAAGGATTCTCACCCATTACCACCTCAAACAGCATCTTATTTTCATACCAGTCAAAACATGGGGCTGACTTCTCCTAGCACACAGCCTTCCTTACACAGCTCCCAGCGGGCACCGAGAGATTCTTCAGGTGCAGCGATGTCCACAGTCATTGTAGCAGCTTCTTTTTCTGGCACGTAAGGGGTGAGTCATGGGATCACGGGCGTGTGGCTGGGACATGCTGCGCTCCGCTGGTCTGTGCAGCCAGGTTAGAGGCCCTAGGGGACCATTACAACTTGGTGTAGTTTAGCGCTGTTTGAGATGCAACCAGCTGTGGCCGGACCCGGAGGAGAGATGCAGAGAGGAGGACATGACAAAATCTTGTATGTGGAGTGAAGCAGAAAAAGCCCTTCCACCTCTTGCCAGTGAGCAGCATGGAGCACAGTCCTGCTGCAGGTCTTTGGGGCCACGGGCAAGGCACCTTTTCAGAGGCTGAAGACGTAACCCCTACACTGCCCTGGGCACTGACCCTCATCCTCCTATTCAGGGAGTAACATTAATTCCTTTGGGGGGTAAACTGAGAGAGAGGGAGAAATGAAGCGACTTGTCAATAGTCACGTGAAGAAACTATGTATGATGGAACTGGGAACTGAACCTGGTCGTGTGAGCTGTCCATACGGCCAGCTTTTATCCTGTGACTCAGTCACGAAACAAACTCACTGTTCAAGATCATTTCCTTTAGAGGTGGCTTGGGAGTTCACCTTTAATGATCCCATTTTCTACGTCTCCTTCTGACAAATTGCGTGCTCACAGTCTCACGAGCTAACCCTCTAAGGAGTGTCCAAAGGGACACTTGCTTGTGCAGGTGAACCCCTTGGAGGCTTGTGTCCCTATCTGCACAGTATGTAGCCAGGTGTGCTCGCAAACGGACCTCTGTGATGCGCACATCTTCATGTCTAGGACTACTGGGGCTATTGAAGGCACCCAGGTAAAAACTCTCACACGGTTGTTTGTGAGCCAGATGGCTGCATACAGCAGAGCATATCTCTGAATCCACTACATCAGCCCAGTAGTGAATTTTCCAGGTGCCAAAAGATACGCACCTTTAGTTGGATATTGGAGCTGGGACCTTCAGTCTGCTTTTGCCAGCATCTGCAGCCAGAGAACAGGGGGGAGACTGACCCCCAGAGCTGATTATCCTCAATCACTCAGTTATTCCCTGTTGTTTTATGGGTGTGCTAATGAAGACTCTCAAATTAATTTACTCTGCTTTTTTTTGTTGTTGTTGGTTTGGTTTTGCCATAATCCAGAGCAGCAGTCTTTGCTTTAGAGAAGATGCTCCAGAATTTATGGCAAGTTAAATCTGATCTGAGTAGAAATTCTGTGTTCCATTTTCTTTGTTTTTAGCTTGGAACATTGTGTGATGCACCTGAGAATCTTTCCTCACCGGTCTATTGATTTCAGTGAATGAACCCAGATATACCTAGTGCTGTTTTATTATCACTCACCCACCATAGGGTGGTAATTTTTGTGCATTGACTGCATTTTTTTTCTGCTTGATGGAAAACAGAGTCGCTCCAAGCATATGCTAATGCTGAATGGGGGGGTCCCAACTTCTGACCCATAGCTAATATCCTGCAAGTCACATGAAGCTACCAAGAATTCTTGAGCTGGAGTTTGAAATGCCTATGCTATCAGCAAATAAACGCCATTAATTGCTTCTAATATGTCATGCAGTGGTTAAATGACAAGATCCTTATTAATATGCGTGTATATCAGCCTTTTCAGTGTGTGTGAGGGGGAGTATGAAGTGGTAAAATTATTTAAAATTAGTGGGGAATATTTACAGGAAGGCATAAAGAACTGTCAGTTGGGGAAAGCAGCATTTTATGTTCTTGTCCCGGATGACCTTGCTCCAAGGACAAATCAGAGCCTGATGAAATGAAGCTGCAGATGGCTAGTGATCTCAACTCTGTAATAATGAAATGACACAAGAAAAAAATGAGACATCTACAGTTTGTAAATACAATCTGAATGGAAGGGGAGAAAAGGAATTTTTAAGGGGAGATTGAGTTGACTTGGTTACAGCAGTTCAGCTTCGGGTGTTTTAATAATAATTTCCATTTAAAATAATAATGGAAATGCTCCTTCTTCCCCATACTCAAGGTCACCCTAATACATTTTTCTTTTTTAATATGTCAATATCTTGGTTTTAAAAACTTGATCATGAGGACTACCTAGTCACAGCCTACTTTGTATCCATTATTTTAGCATATTATTTATCACTGCATTTTGTTTTGTAAGTTGTAGTGGTGATTTTTGGCACCTGATTGGGTAGATGATCTGATACAACCACTTCAGATGTTTGAATAGTTTGACGTGTTAGTAAAGAGTAAGGTTGTGAGAGGTTTAATACTGAAAAAGTGATATGATACTCTTGTGCTAGAGCGTGCTTTGTTTGTGCACTTAGACGAGCGGTCAGGAGCATACTGTTGGGTTTTGCATGCAGGCAGATTTTCATGCAAAGGGCTTCCCAGAAGCAGTTAGGCAACCAACTGCTATTGAAAGCTAACAAGACTTGGGCATCTGGCTCTGCAAACTGAACCTTTGCATGAAAAGGAAAAATAAATTCATGAAAACATGAACTTGGACAAATGAAGGGATTTGCAAATCTGTGGGATCCAGATGATCCAGGCCACCTCGCTGCAGTTCACAGAGCTTTTCAGAAATGGGAAGGTAGAGAACTGATCTCTCCCATTAGCTCAAGATTTCTTGGCTCTCACTTTGTTAGCAGGAATTCTTTTTTTGATCGGAGCTTTTCTGCTCTCCCTAATACACAAATCCACCAGCCAGTTGTTGCATTTCTCTGTAGCAGCTTCTGCCGGGTGTTGAGCTAACCCAGCTCTTTTTGAATCTCATTGACACCTCTGCGAGCGTGCCTTGACATAACACAAGGACTACTTGAGTCAAGCCACTTTATAGATACAAGATGTTGTAGTTTGTCATCACAGCTAGCGTAACCTTGTAGAGACAGGCAGAAGGACTACAGCTGAAATTGGGTGAGATAAATGCAGTTTTGGATTATCTCATTGAATTTATAGGCAAGCTGCCCTCCATGGGAACAAGAGCTTGGTGTCAAGGGTTGGAGAATCATGATAGCTGTACAAGCCAAATATAACTATTTTGTTCTTTGCAGAGAATTCAATTTTGGATCTTGACTATATGTTACATAGACAGGTATAAAACACCCATCTCTGCATCTTTGGGTGTATACAGGCAAAGCCAATAACAGATACAGTTTATGTTAAATTATGGTGGTACAAAGACTTGGTGGGGATGAGAGCAGCCCTAGAGCGTGGAAGAAGTGTGTGTTAACACTGCAGGTACTTAGGTCCCATTGCCATCAGGGTTCTGGCAGAGCCTCCGTGTGCCTCTAGTCCTCCGGAGAGGTTTACCTTACTCTCAGGATGGTGGAGAAAAGCTGTTCTGGGCTGCCTTCACTTATGGCCTGAGAGTTCATCTGGGCCAAAGGACCTATTTGCAGGGAGCTGCTGTTGCTGGAGTCTTGATTGCACCTCCTTGCAAACACTGCAGTCCCTGGGAGGTTGTGTGTGTCTGTGATACACCAACTCTTCCATCCGTGTTGTGCCTCAGGCTTTTGGCTGCTCCCAGAGCAGTTTCCCGTGTTCTCTCTAACAATGTGGCACTGGTGACAGCATTACAGCTTGATTTCAGCTTGCCTGCTAAAGGACACATTTCCATCTAAGAGAAAAATTACTGCTGAAATAATTCAACCTGGATTTTCTGTTTTTCTGTTGCTCTGATTGCTGCTACTCTTCAATGGCATGTTTTGATGGATGAAGCCAGCTCTGAAAATATTGGTAAGAGTCTTTGCACAAAAGCTTTAACTAATTCAATTAATTTTTTTTTTTTTTTAAGAGAGGAAGTGGACTCAGCTTCCATCTTATTAAAATTCTGGGTGCATTTTTAAAAGCACTTTGGATACTTTGATGGGATTTTATTTTGTTTTGAGCAGCATGCAGTGTAAGAGCAGCTATAGGGAAATGAGTGTTTCATCTGCTTTGCTTGAAGGGAGGAGATCCCTATGCAGTTGCTATCCAGGTGTGGTGATCTTGTCATTGCTCCTAGCAAAGAAGGAAGGCTACCTTTGAAGGAAGCTGTGCATGCTCATGCCATATGAAAAGAAAGAAAAACTTAAAAGAACTTTTTTCTTTTTTTTTTTTAAACAAAACCGTATACCCATGGATCACTTACAGTCTTCAAACAAAGCCTTTTCCTGACTGACAGCCCCTGAGATAAGCTTAGAAACTCGAGTCTGGTAGTATTTCACATGCTTGTATATCAAGTAAATGGGTGAAAGATGGGTAAAAAAAAAAAGGTCTACTGAGCTACACAGTTTGTTTTATCAATGTTCATACATTGTGTTAAAACAAACACGCAAACAAACAAAAAGCTTTGGAGCGTTCCTGAACTGAAAGGCTGTTTTATCTTGAAGAGCATCTCTGAATTGTGAGTGGAATAGAGGAGAGAAAAAAGACAGAAGGCTTCCAAAGAGCAAATGGAAAGTTTTGTTACAGACAAGAAGCAGAGGCAAGAAGCACACGTAACCCCTGACTTCGTCATGAAGCGAATGATGATGGCATCTCACAGACATCACACTCTTCAGCGGGCTGACACAATCATGCATTGGCCAAATGGATTCACCCTCATAGTATCTCCTTGGATTATCAGCTGTGGAGGCCGTGCTCCTTGTTTGTAAAGGTAGCAACAAGGTTTTCTGAGGGGCCACACAAGGTTCCTAGGCACCACAAGTCTATGGGTAGCTTCTTTGTAGATCCAAACATGAAACTCTTACGACTGTGAAATTCAGTGGGTGAGTCAACTTTGATACTAGTCGTGCTTTAATTGCTTAGTTTGTAGTATTTGTAGAGTCATCGTGCCTACAAGTCTTAGTCCTGGACTTCAGAGGAAGGCCTGAAGCCCCACCAAGAAGACACAGCGCACCTCTTAGACAGGAGACGAGGCACCAGCAGGCAGGGGGGTAGGGGCACAGGGGAACACAGGGGCATTAGCTTGAAACTAGTATTTGCATTTCCTCAGCAGGATACAGAACTCCCCATACGTAACAGATGTTCTTAAAATACAGAACACAACTCAGTTAATGAAACTTCACCCCACCCCTAGAGAATCGCTGCCCCTGCTGTGAGTTCAGATCCACCCAGGCTCCCAGTCCTCAGAGGAGACCGGTGGCACAGGCCTCTGTCAACTCCTGTAACCACGTTTTGCCTCCTTGATTTTTTTTTTTTTTTTAAACTGTGTGATCTCTCAGTAAATACTTCAAGCTAAGTTATCTTTGGTCACAAAAACAACAATGAAAAAAAAAAAAACAACTGGTGGAAAAAGCAGTTTGTCTGTTTCTCATATTTACAGCAAACATCTACCCTGAGTGACCCATTTCCTTTGGTCTTTCCCTTTCATGCTGGGGTGCTGTGGTTCGTCTCAACAACCCTTCTGTTTTAAGCTCTTCAATTACTGGATTCATCTGGATGTTCCACTGAAAGTGGAGGGAATATTTCTCAAATCAGCAGTGTCTTTGAAACGGAATAAACTTTTAAAGGCAGCCACTATGTGCATTCTCAATTAGACACGTTTCTGTTCTTCCACTGCTGCTAAAGCTTTCAGTTAGGAAGTGCAGTTCTTCCCCCACTCTGCAAATACCTACCGAAATTTGAAAAGCTGCCTGTCTCTCTGTAACCTTGCTGTGACCTGGTTATCTGTTAGAACCACAAAGAATTCAGTCTCTAATTAGTCCATCTGTTAACTATTGAAATTCATGGCTTAGTTTTATTGTCTGGGCCTGTAACATAATGCTGAATGGTCTCACCTGGCAGCTTATTTCTTATAAAGCAAATGTGCCTTTCCAAGAGCCATTTTGGTGCAGATAACTGTCTTTTCAGCATTGGACAAATGACTCTGTCTAGCAGCCTGCGGTCCCCTTCATGCCCTCACTGAAATAAATTGTACATCTCCAATAGCTCTGGGCTTAAGTCAATACAATTTAACATGTACATTTCTTTGTTATATTCTTTAGAGTTACACCGTAAGAGCAGATGGGAAAGTTTAATAATGATAAATTAGTTTAGTGTTTTCACGTAGTCCTAAAAAACAATGAATGCCCTTTATTGAAGATTAGAGGGATTTTACATATTTGCCAATGGGCGATTAAAGCTCTAGCTCAGATCCTCAGAAAGTCTTGCTTTTAAATTCTTTTTGGACTGTTTGTTAATGAGGATTCAGAGGAATTAGGGGCCATAAATTTCTCCATTCTTGCTTAAGTGAAGCCACAAAGTGATTACTGGATGTATAACTAAGTGCTGAGGACTGGAGTTTATCAGCCATGTTCAGAGAGAACAATTCATCTCCACGCTTATTTACTGCAGTTGTGCATCTCGTTTGTAATCAGATGATGGGCTGGGCAGGTCGAGCTTGCCAGTGGATTTTTAGAAGGATGCAGATTCATAAATAGACGTGGTAGGTCTCAGTGGGACTGTTTGCACACTTTCCATTAAGTATGTGCCTGAATGTTTTGTTGGACCAGACCCATGCTCACTACAATTGGACACAGTAATCTGCAGATGCGTTTGCCCAGCCTGAACAGCCCATTGTGCACTGGCTGGGCAGCTGGGAGGGACTGGTTTCACTGGGCTGTGCAGCGGCTTTTACAATTACAGTCAGTGGCTGAATGCAGACACAAACAGTGCGTTCCAACAGACCTGGAACCTGGTTCTTTCCTCCTTGCTCTTGAGATGAGTGCATGAGATACTAAGTCAAAAACCCATGAAGTCCCAGCTCCTCTTTGAACAGAAACTGCCACGCTGGAAAGCCCAGGGCATGCTGCAGGAGCTCTGGACCTGTTGTGCCACAATTTGCCTAGCAACAGAAACACGTGCTCTCAAACACATGCTCTCCAGTTCCAGGTCTGTGTGGTGTGCTGTTTGGTCAGGGATTCTGCCCATTTTGTGTTTGAATGAACCTGCTACCTACATGCAATCACATTTTTTTAAAAGTTGAAGAAAAAGAATCCCCAGTAGTCATCTGTACCCTCCAGTATAGCTAACAGCATCTCAGCTGCACGACCCCTCGGGTGTGAACACCCCCTTTCAGTCGTTCCCGACATTGACACTACAATCCTCCTCTCTTTGCTGCCTCCCTTGATTTTAAAATGGGATAGTCCAAACTATAGACAGATTAAGTTTATGGCTTGTTTGGCTTGGTCTTACTATGGGAAGGAAAGTGGTTTTTCTTGGGGAATGATGAAAAGGAAAAATGTTTAAAGTTCATTAACCTTTGGTACAGATAGCAGTGTCCTTTAGACTACACCAGAGCTATTCTTAGTCATGACGTTTAAGTGGTTATTTTTTAGTGTAAGGGAATACAGTAGTTCCCACTAGTGGTGAAAAGAGAGAACTTTTATCTTTTTTTTTTTTTCCTCTTTTTTTTTTTTCCTTCCTTTTTTTTTTTTTCTTTTCTCTTTTGGTTTAACCTAAATGTGAACTGTAGAAGGCAGGATTTTGAATTCATTCCTTGTATTCCTATCTACACTATTTTGTTCTAATTTCCCCCAAAGCAATATTTATATCTATAGATTGTTTCTTTGCTGGCTAATTAAGTGTTATACAACTTTGCTCTGAAGAACTCAGCAACCCGTTCTGTATATTTGCAAATGAACTTTGCTGATTGTCATTATTGGTGTAGGGTGCCTGCAGAAAATCCTGTATAATTAAGCTGTTGTACTGCTACAGCAGAAGAGCCACAATTAGTAATGTGATTTACACTTCTTTGCCATTAATAATATGGAAAAATCACCATTATTTTCTTGATGATGTTTAGGAGAAATTAGAATGAGGTGGACATGTTTAGGGAAAGAGACTTTAATGTTATGACTTGTTAATGCAATAGCCCTGAGCAAGACATCAGAATGATTGTCCTTGCACTAAACTCGTTTGCTTCAGTAAGCACAGACCCTCTGCACGCAACAAGACAAGTTTGGAGGAAATTGGATAGATGGCAGGGATTTTGGTGGTATGAACATTTCAGTGTCTTTCATGTGCAGAGTACACAAACTGAATCCCTCCACTTTCAAATATTCCCCTAGAGGCAATCTGCATTATTCAAAGCTTAACTGTGGCTGCAGAATCCTGTCTGACATGAAAGCCGAGTGCTAGCTTTACATGAACTTTCATATTTACATCTGTAGTAAATCATATTTACTTTTTTCCTCCCCTCGCTATATTTCTGTGGGAGAGAAGGAGTAAAATGGGTAGGAGGGAAGGGGGAGGAGGAGAGATGTCCGGCAGAATTGTAAGCAAAGCACCAGTAATAAAGTCTAGTCTTATGAGACTGCCCATGAATAGGAATGATAATGAGAGCAGTGATGAGCTGCAGGTTTGTGTCTTTTAGTAAATTATCTAGCAGGCATTTACATTTCATCAATTGTGCTTTTGCATAATAGACCGAAGTGCTACAACAAAAGGAGGCACCATAAAAATGAGTAATTTCAGTGACCTTCTCGGTAATCGCTCTTACAAAGAACGTCTTGGAAGGAGTTGGGTGATTCCTCATGGTGAAGCTGCTGTGGAAAGGTGCCCCAGGCCCAAGAAGCCTGCCTGGTGACAGATGCCTTCCAAGGCTTTCTTCTGGCCACTCTGAAACATGGCTCGCATCCTGTTTTCTCCATCTGAGCATGCTTCTAATTGTCAGATGTCAAAAGGCAACAACCATTTTCTTCTTGCTTATCTCCTGATAACATTGATTCTCAAACAAAGGATGTGGGCTTCCATTCTGAAAACAAAGGAAGCATGGCCCAGCTAAGGATGCTGGATATAATATACATACTTCTCCCTGCCAATAATAACAAAACATCATAAATAATATAGAAGCTGGATCTGAAAATGGAGAAAGGGGAATACGCTGGTGCTGCTGTGCCTGGGTACGGCACTTACAGGATCTCTTCCCTTCTTGTCCTCAGTGAGGCTTTGGCTTCTTCCCTCATTTTCATCTTCCATTTCCCTGACTACCTTTCAGCTCCTAAGATGTTTAGACTTCAGTATTTTTTACATTCTTTTTCCCTTTTGTTTTGTGTCTTCACGGTGTTCTGCTGAATTTTTTTTTCTTCCTACAATGCACTTTCTTTGGAGGCAAGTCCTCAGCTGGTGAAAGTCAGCTCAGATCTTTCACTGGGGATTTACAGCAAGGCCAGTTTGCACCAGCCAGGAATCAGGCCCAGTGCATTACTGATTTGTACCTGGCCATGACCTGACCCTGCTTTTTTGTATGTTCTCCACCCCTTTCATAGTTAGCTCTCCTTGTTTGTCTGGCCATGGAACCCATCAGAACCACTTCAATCCCAGGCCCATGTTTTCCTCATCTTTCTGGGTCCCTGGTCTGATGGCACCTCTTCCCCTCCTCTGCCTTCAGCTTGAGGCTTTCTTTTACTGTAGGCTTTACATTCAATTGCCAAATCCTACTCTGATGCAACTTTTCTTTCCTTATGCCTTTCAGTGTAACAGTTGGGGAACTGGTGGGAAATGTGACGCTTTACTCACATCCCTTCTTCCAGCCAGGCAGCCATGTGACACCAGTAATGGCAGTGAATCAGTCCTGTAGCCTTGGGCTAGTCACAAAGAATTTTGGATTAACCTTTTGCTTCTCTCACTTCTTTTTGTGCTGATCCTCAGAAATGAGAGCAGTCTCCTGCCCCTCGGTGTCTTCACCATGACGTGCAGGTCCATATGAATCCCCAAGGTGTTTTGGCCTTGGGACAGCCGAAGACCGCAGAGAGGACATCAGCAGAGAGGATAAGGGTTTCTCTTGTTGCCTCCCCGATGAGATTAATTTTCTTTTTTCATCTTTCTTGGCAGGATCAAAATCCTGGAATTGTTGCCAGACTTCAGGAGCCGGGCTCCATCCCAAGCGGAGGCTCTGTGCCGGCACCAGCCACAGTGAATGGGTACACGATGAGGAACCATCTACTGAAGCAACAAATAATGAAACGACAGCTGATGCAGGTACAATGCCTCTGTGGGTTGTCATGACTGTCCACTTCACTGGGAAGGGCAGGACTAACTGGAATGGGGAAACCACCAGTCAGCAAACACTAAGGAGTGACCCTGGAATTTATGGGTTGAGTCAGACTAGGGCTGTGGTGAGTCCAGGATGTGCTGCCCAAAAGAGGCCAAGACCAAGTGCTGCTCAGCAAGTTTGAGTGCAGATCTGCCCACACGTAAGCAAGGGAAGGATTCAGTCATCTCCATATCATGGCAGTCATCCTTGGTCAGCCACAGAGTTGGGAGGGAAGATGCAGAGACGGGAGGCTTGAAGAGTGAGTCGTCCTCAGGAGAGATGTTCTCCATGCTTGCCTTGCTCTCTGTTTCCCTGGGGATTTACCAGAGCAGATGTTAGACTCCAGTTTGTCCTGGACAACAGAGGTCCCAGTATGTGGTCTGTAGCATGCTTTTTGAAGGAGCAGGGACAGGGGAATCCCACAGACGAGTTGTGTGAGGCAGCACTGAGCATGTGCTTCTGACTTTCTGAGCATGCTACTGGATTTGGGTTAAGGAGGCTCATTTCTTTTGATGGGAAATGAGATGAGAAGTAGCTCAGTAAAACCCTCAATAAAATACTGTTGTCACTGATTAAACTCCCTTTCAAAACCAACTTTGCCTTCTTGACATCAGTTGGCTTCAAGCTTATCTGTGCTGCTGTAACACAGTGGGAGCCAAGCCCCAGCTTCCACTGTCCACGGACAGTTCCCTGGGTGGCAGCTGCTGTTCACAGCAGGGATTGAAGTGCAGTGGTGGGTTCTGGGGTTAAACGGTGGGAGATGCAAATCAGGTCACTTGGAGAAAGCCAGCAATGCCTAGCTCAGGAAGCACCTGCTAAGGATCCCTGGTTTCCTGTGGTTTACTGCTGTGTTCTGGTTAGAAGTGGCAGCCAGCACAAAAGGTGATGGTACACACAAGCAGAGACATCCTCCAGACAGGGCCATCGCCACCAGCAGTCTCCCATTTCTCAATGTGTCCCTGCAATGCTACCACAGATTCTGTGCACCTTTTGTGCCTTTATCTGTTACTTCAGAGAACAAGTCCAAGTAGCCATCAGGAGAGGTGCTGGGGAGACACCAAGATTCCTGCGGCCTGTGGCTCTGCAGCACTTCACTCATAAACTGGTGCACGTGAGGGTCTTCATAGTTTGTCCAGCTCCCCGTGGGCCTTGGGCTGCCTGCACAGCATCTGCTGGAGGCTGCGCTTCTGAACGCTGCGCTGGTGTCAGGACACCTTTGCGAGAAGGGGCGTGCGAGCAATTAAGAACCAGTCTGAAATGAACTGTCTGAGTCTCATCAGAGGGGGTGTGTGTGTATGGGAGAGGTTGTTAATGGTGACAGTGGCTACACTTCAAGTGTCTGCTGCTATTCTTGCTTGTCAAGAGACTGCAACTTGAGTGCCATGCCCCTTGTTTTCCAGGAAAAGCAGAGACAAAACATGCTGGGAGTAACATCTGAGCAGAGGAGTTTGTTTGCGGCTCAGCAAATAAACCAGTTTCAAGGTAAGGAGGGAGCTAGTGTGCTATAAAAAGCCTCATGGAGCCAGGGTCTGATTAAACACAGGGCGCTTAATGGTTCTCTGCCCTGAAATAAAAGCATTTCACATTTTATCACATATCATGAGATTCACCCATTTCCTTATTGCTCCAGTAATAACTCTGTTAGTAACAAAGAACACGGAGGAGAGGCCCGTGTAGCAGGAGACAGCGCAGCGGCCATTTAGGGCTCTGCCATGTTTTCTGGGGTGAACTCGCGCTCACCAGCTGACGTGTCTCTTTGTACGCAGCCGTGCAGCAGCCCCTGCCCGCCGACTGCAGCCAGGTGATGCCAGCTCCTCCGCGCAACCACCCCATGCTGCCCTCTAACCCGGCCGTGCTCCAGAGCACCTTGGGCTCTGGCATGGCCCCAGCCACCGCCAGCCAGAACAGCGGGTCGATGGTGATGATTCCACACAACCCTGGCAAGCAGCAGGGGATTTTTCCGCCTAATTCTGACTTTAACATCCCGCTGCGGCCGAGCCAGAACTCACTGGGCATGAGCTCAGGGTGCCAAACAGTTCACAGCCACTCTGCTGCGCGGCCGGGAATGCCGATGGCGGGCTTCAGTTCCGGTTCCTTAGCGAATCACTCTGCGACTCAGCAGCACTTGAGGCAGCCGAGTATGCCAAGAATCCCTAACGTCTACCCCAGCTCATCTGCCCAGATGTGGACGCCGACCGCTGTGCCGAGGATGCCAAATCAAAGCCAAATGGATACCAGCATGCAGCAGTTCTCCAGCAACGCGCTCTTCTCCAAGCAGAACGTGAGGCCGAGCGCAGCGGGTCAGCAGTTCTCCCAGCAGGCTGTTGTGCCTCCCAACCAGATCGCGCCCGGCGTCCAGGTCAGGCAGATGCAAAAACTGAGCATGGGGCAGTCTGGCCAGGGCTTGAGCTCAATGAGTAATCAGAACTTGAGACACAATTTAACCAGAGGACCGTTGCCAGCTATGAATGTTATGAAATCAATGCCGCAAGGAGTGTCCAGTTTTAACCAGCTCAATCCTGCCTCGGGCCTTGGCCCGCCCAGCTACCCTTCCACAGGCCAGCCGCCCGACGCCTTCAGCAGGATGGGCACCGCTGCCGAGCTGCCACAGTACGACTTCGTGTCCCAGCACAGCAATTCCATCCTGCCCGCCAGCTGCAGCGACACCGACTTCCTCGACTCC
>JAAGNO010015288.1:0-14450 GCA_033439905.1 Ceryle rudis
TGCCAGATACAGGGGAAGAATCACATCCCTAGTCCTGCTGGCCACACTATTCCTGATACAAGCCAAGATCCCATTGGACTTCTGTGCCACTTGGGCACACTGCTGACTCATGTTCAGCTGGCTGTCAGCTAGTACTCCCAAGTCCCTTTCAACCGGGCCGCTCTCCAGCCATTCATCTCCCAATCTTTAGCACTGCCTGGGGTTATTGTGGCCAAAGTGCAGGACCCGGCACTAAAAAATCTCCTAGTAGAATGAGACCCTGTGAGCATGTTGTCTTCTGGAGCTGGAATAAGAAGGCCTCATCGATGAACTCCTCTTGATCAGGCGGCCTGTAACAGACACCAACCAAAAGGTTCCCTTTGTTGTTTCGATCCCTGATTCTTACTCATAAGCTCTCAACCTTCTCGTGGCTATTCTTAAGGGACAGTTCTTCACAGTCTATCAATTTTTTTAACATAAAGAGCAACACCGCCACCCCTCCTTCTACTCCTATCCCTCCTGAACAGTTTATAGCCATCGATAGCCACACTCAACTTGTAGGTTTCGGCCCAAGTTTCAGTAATGGCCACGATGTTGTAGCCTTCCTGCAGGACGATAGCTTCCAATTCTTCCTGTTTATAGCCCAGGCTGCGTGTTAGCTCATCTAATTAGAACCCCCCTGACATGGGCTTAAAAATTAAATGGTCATTATTAGGTAGACACAGTTAGATCAAAATCCTGAAAAGGGATAATATGCCCTGAAGCTGAACTCTGACCAAGAAATGTGTGTCAATGTGCCAAAAATTTTCCTATAATTTTGAAGAAATTAGTATCTAGATGGCTGTTTTATAGCATTATTTTTTGCTTGCTGGAGAAGCAGCTGATAATTCCTGGTTTGTGTTAGATCCTCCAGCATGATGAAGACACTTTCTACAGTGACTGGAATACACAGTCTCCAAAGACCCAATATCATCATTTCTTGTAACTATGGATTTGCTATCTGCAGAAGTGCTTGTAGGGCCCATAATTATGCCAGTTCCCACTTGACATTTGAGACCTTTTTGCCACTATCTCAAGACATCCTAAGTTTCAGCATCTCACTGCATCATCAGAATGCTGTTAGACAGCTATCAAGTAGCACCATGAGGATTGGAGATGTGTAATATCCAGCTACAGATGACTATTACAGCTCTGTCATCTTGTGCTTTTGACTATAGACAGGAAAGCAGATCTATTGAATCTAGGTGATAAAAACTCAGATAAAAACCTCATGTTTTAATTTATTTTTAGTTTTCTCACTGTTCATAATCCAAAGTATCATTTTATTGCTAATTACCATGTAAATATTCCATTATATGAATACATTTTTTTACATGTTTAGCAGAATGCTTTACTTCAATGCTCACTAAAACCAGTCCAACAGATATAATTTTAAATTCCAGATAGAGTATTTGCCACTCTATATATGAGTGACAATAAATATGAACGAATACCTACAAGCATGAATTCTGATCTTTATGTATGTACTTCATTGGTAGAAAGCTTGGGACAGACATGTCAAAAGTATTAAGAATTATGTGTTCAGGGTTGTCCCTCTGTATATCTATATAAAAGTGAATCATTTCACTAGAAATCACTTGTGTAGCAACATAAATCCAAAATACTCAAAATCATTGTAGGTGTCAACTTTCAGCAGCAAAATCTGAAGAGAATGAAATTATTATAATCACACTCCTGAAACTATCAGTTAAGAAAAGCTGTTTTCGTTAGAGTTGTTTGAGACATGAACAACTGAGAAAGCTAAACTAAGTTCCCATTTTATTTCCCCTCATAATGGAAACATGAATGTTGATCAAAAGTATTTTTAGACTTCCTTAATGGAGAAAATAAATTTTATAGAAAGAAGTCAGAATTTAAATTGAAACTGAATAAACTCTTGTTCCTTTTGCATAACTAGTTCTGGTAAATTAAATACTTCTGCTATTTTCAATGAAAAATATGAAAAACAATGCCCAACTGTTAAGACAAATGAAAAGTGTTGGCAACATCATTTAAGTTAAAACAAAACCAAACCAAACCAAAAAAACCCAACCAAACAAACAAAAAAACCCACAAAACAAACAGTAAAAAATCCTAATTTAATTCTGTTCAAAACATTTCAACCAGATGCACTACCTTTTTGTACCATGTACTGGATGGACCATATGCTCAAAGTTATACAGCTCACAGGTTTATCAATGAAAGTCTTCCTGACTTCAGTAAGAGCTGGATCAGACACAATGTGAAGAGCTATTGATGCAGATCTAGGACTCTGACAATCCATCAGAGCAAAACCAGTGCACAAATTATGGTTCCTAACACAGCATAACATAGGTAAGATCAGCCATATCCTCTGTGTTGTCTCCCCTATGACCTAACAGTGGTTCTTAGTGCACTTCACAATATGTCAAATTAGGTAAAGTCAAGGACTCAACTTTTACTTCAGACTTTTTTTTTTTTTCCATAAGTGAAGTGGAAGTGAAGTTTCTGGGACCTCTGGGATAATGTACTTGGAAAAACTTCATTTTTTCTGGCCTTCTCAAACATAAATAACAAGTATCAGATACACTCTGTAATGAACATAAAGAAATGCTGGAGAGAAGAACCAGAAAACTTGTCTTTTATATGTGTTAGTTCAGCCTAGTCTTCCTTCTTTGTCACTGTCTTTAATTTCCCCTCTAGGTCTATAAAAACTTCTAGCTGTCTCTTAAATTCATTTATAGTATGTGCTTCAGTGGGTTTACCTGACAACTTATTCCTCATGTTTATTACTTTTAGAATGAAATAGTTGTGCTTGAATACTGCTGCTGTTTCCACTTAAAGGGATATTGTCTACTTATCAGGTTTTGTTTTGGTTTAAATTGACTAATTTTTTAAAATAGACTTTTTTACTGACATATCCCTCTTTAAACCTTATGCACAGATCTTGATATCTATAATTGTATCTCTACTCCACCAGTGAGGTATAGTACAGTCTTGCAGATAGGTTAGAAAGATTCAGCTACCTCTCCCAAGTCAGTGCAGTATGTGCTGTTATAGTAATAAAATCTTGCAGGACCCCCTATAACTGTATATCATCTTTCCAGAGAGTGAGTCAGGGAGATTACTTAACATTTGCCACAATACTGTGAGTGTGACTGCACATCAGCAGAACAGCGATGTTGTCCAATCACCTAACAATCTAAAAGAAACTGACTGACGTACTAAACCCATATGTCTTTCAGCACTGGAAATGCTCATGGGTATTTGCAGCATTCATTAAATCTCTTCTCTGTCACTCTTTCCTAAAATAGTAAGATTGTTCTTTTTCTAAAATAATGCATAAGCACGGTTTAAAACAAAGACTGTGGCAAAACAGTGTAAGGAATGATTGCTTAGAAATTTTATAAGAGCTTCTAGCTAATGTTGTGGGGTTTTTTGGTTTGTTTTGTTTTCTGTAAGTATCTTTATGAGAAAACAGGGAGTTAATTTATTAATGCTGAAAGCACTAATGAAAAAGACTTCTTGATTGAATTCAGGATGGGAACACTGTCATGATGGCAAAAAGAAAGCTTCAATTAGTCGGGTGTGTTTTTAAATTATGAAATCCCATGTGTAAGTTCTTACAATGCTAACAGGAAAATGGGGAAGCACATGGAAAAGAGGAAAGCTATTCTTTTTTTAGTAGTAGTAGTAGTAGTAGTAGTAGTATATTCAAAGGAAATGGAAGATCTCCAGTGTAGCATCTTCATCATAATCTATCATAAGAAACACCAATTGCTTGAGATACAACCAGCTGGCATAAGAGAAAGGTGTAAAAGTGAATCATTATTGGACAATAATTCAGTCAAAAATAATTCCTTCTAGGTTCACAAGCATGACTGATACAACCAATTAGATTAATATTTTTAGGTTGTTTCAGAGGTCTACATCATAAATGGATATCTGGTATTAGTAGAGAGAATCATACTCCTGCTTTTTAGTGCTGACTTGTTCTTGAGCAAGAATCTGATCATCAGGCTCGTGTTTTCACAGCTTATTACCATTCCATATAAGATAATGACATGGAGATAGTTCAAACTTGTTAAACAGATTTCTCATATAAGGCATGTTTTTTGACTGGCATTCTAGTCCTGTACGTGAGATCAGCTTTCTGGCATATCTTCCAATTTATTTCTTTTTGCAAATAATACTTTCAAAGTCCAGCTCAAGTCATCATATCAAAGAGGACCTGGACTGATGGACAGATATGCTGCTGCGGATACAGGTACAATAGAATACTCAAAAAAGTAGAAGGTACTAATTTTTTTCCTAGTATGGTCCCTCATTTTTACCTTTTTAAGACAGAGTAAATATAATCATAGAATTGTTTTGGTTGGAAGAGACCTTGAAGATCATCAAGTCCAACAGTTAACCAAGCACTGTCAGGTCACCACTAAACCATGTCCCTCAGCACCACATCTATACATCTTTTAAACACCTCCAGGAATGGTGACTCTACCACTTCACTGCGCAGCCTGTTCCACTGCTTTACAACCATTTTTGTGAAGAAATGTTTCCTAATATCCAACCTAAACCTATCCTGGTGGAACTTGAGACCATTTCCTCTCGTTACTTGACCCCCAACAACAACAGACTGACCATCAACTCTCTACAACTTCCTTTCAGATAGTTGTAGATGGATGATAAGGTCTTCCATGAGCCTCCTTTACTCCAGAGTGAACCACTGCAGTTCCTTCATCCAGTTCTCATAAGACATGCTCTAGACCACAATGATAGATTTTGATAAGCATGGTGAGAAAAAAAAAAAAAAAAAAAAGACAATATATTATTATTCAGGCCTTGTTCTTCCACACAAGCCATGGAACTTTTAGGTGAAATTTGTTTCCAAAGTTTCAAAAAGACAAGACAAATACCTGTAACTCACTGAAGTAGCTCTACATGAGAATAGCTTTCAAATCACTACCATTTGGATGTCTGGAGTTCAGGAGGATTATAAGAACCTTTCAAAGGACATGAAAATAAGGCAAAATAAACTTCACAATATAATAAAAAATGCCCTGTCCTATAATGAAATAGTGTCTTATTCTGTCAAGTAGCAAAACTGATAAAACTTTCCACCAGATTTTACAGAACGATACTCACTCTGTCTTCTGGGGAAAGCATGAAAAAAGGAAATTTCTCAAATTACTAAAGGAGATTTATCCATACATCCCAGATAATGAGCTTCTGGGCTAGTCCCTAAATTTGGCTGACATTAGACTGCACAAGAAGTCATGTTTCTATCTACTGGTGAGGGTTAAGCATGTTATAATCTTAAAATGGATGTCCTTAGGCACCATCTCTACAGTAAGGTTTTCATCATCTTTTGGAAGTTGTTGCCATGGGAATGTTTTCTATTGCTCTAAAGACTCTATCACATATTTTCATGCTGTGTGTCATTCTGTCTTTGAACATATGGAAAAAAACCAGCACTCTCTTGACTAAATATGAAATCTATCTAAATTTGAATATCTAGTATGAACCTCAAATGTACAGTTGTCACACAATAATAGGATCTTTCATTTTGGAATAAATGTTTTTGGCAAGAAAGATAGTATGACTGCTATATCTCAGGGTGGAATATTTTTCGTATAACCATTCCATATATATTGTTACCTGTTTATTTTCCATTTCTGTGTGTTAGACATGTATATAGTATTTTTATGTGTTCATAAGACCCTTCTGAATTTCTGTATTCAAGCTAGTTGTACCATACATTTGTGATTTTTTTTCTTGGTATAGGGTTGGTGGTGGGATTTTTGTTTGTTTGTTTGGCTTTTTTTTTTTTTAATAGCTCAAGTGTCTCATGAATTGGTAATGTTGTACAAGTAATGGTTTATTTACGTCTGTTATGATAGATTTTTATTACTTACACTGTTTTATGAGTCAATTGTAACCTGAACAGAATTACATGAAGAACTGTGAAAACTTCTACAAAAAATTTAGCTGTCAATATAATAGCGCATTTTACGCCAGAATCAACACTATATCCAGTAAAAATAATCTGTCCCCACTGAGTTTTCCTTCATGTCTGAAGGACCTATGAAAGAGAAATACAGCATCATTCTATTTCAGCTTACGAATCTACCAAGAGAACTTAGCTGTGATGAGCAACATACTTTAGATCATAAATACTGCGTGATTCTTCTTTTGAAACATCTTTGTTCTCAACTTTTGTACCAGCAACAATGCTGACATTAGTGATTTGCTGTGCTGTTAGGAGGCAGTTCAGCAAAGTTGTTGAGAAGCGCTTAGTTTTAGGTGGGGGAGTAAATTAATCAAGTTATAGTGAGGTGATTTCATTGATTTCCCTTCAAAGGAGTTAGGATCAAAGGTCTTTTCATATCCTTCATAATCACCACCTGTACAGTTGAAGTGTTTGTACCTGATTGGCAAATATGTATTTATTTATTTATTTAACCACATAAGACTGTAGATATAAAGAAACAGAGCTTGAAAAAAGAAGAAATTTCTTTCACTTTGCATGGCTTTAGAAGTTAACTATTTTGGCAACCAAAATATGCTAGATAACCTTTTATTAGAAACTGCAATTCAGAAGGAAATTCAGAAGTCTTCCTTGAATATTTAAATACATAACACTTGTTTGCCTTCCCTGTAATACCGTCTTCTCATAATAATATATGCAGAGAAGACAGAAACTCTGAGGCACCAGAAAAAAAATCTTGCAGTTTGTTTTTTTTTTGTTATCTTTTAAAGTAGATGCCTTATCAACATTTCTGTAGTAATAAGTTTTCCATACAAATAAATGAACATTCAAAAAGGGCTAAGAAGCTTTTACAAGATTAGTTTTGACCCTGACAGTTTCTAACCATTCAGCCACATCTCATGCAGGAAATTGCAACTACCACAGGCATTGAACTTCCAATCATTCTGAGCATTATCTTTTGAGATAAATAAGGCAACATACTGGTGGGGCATTACTATGATCCTTACAACCACAACTGAACTGTTAATATTTGATGAATCATGTAAGAAAATTAATCTCCAGTCACAATGCAGATACTATTGAAAAAGATAAAACAAAATTAATTTTACCAGTGCCATGTTTTCTAATATTTCTAAAATTTTAAATCTGAACAATAGATCACTATTGTTCTACCCATCATTTAACATAGTGTTCACCTTTTGTGACTTAAAGAAATTTCATCATTCACCATAAAACAAACAAGAACTTTGCTACAAGATGGATGTCTATGTTACTATTTTTGTTCCTGTAGGTTGAATAAAGTTATGACTTTAAATGACTGCAGGAAAAAAATTGTAACAATTTAGGTATACACATAACCTATGACACTATAAAGTAAACAAATACATGAATATCTCGATAGCTAGTGTATTCAATGTAGTTCCTAAATTCAACTATTACAAAATTCATTATTCAGACATGATGACTCTGATCAAAAGAATTCAGAAAGTTTTCTCTGAATTGAGCAGCGATTTTATTCATATGCTGTGTTTCACCTGCTTTTCTTTTCTGTTCTGATCATTACAAAGTCTTAACATTATATTCCCTCAGATTTTATTGTAGCAGATAAAAAGAAAATTTGTTTGTTTTTGTTTTTGTTTTTGTTTTTTTTTTAGTTTTACTGGAATTGTTTTAGGAAAGTATTAAATCTGATTAAATAAATTTTCATCAGAATTAATTTAGAATTATTTTATTTTATAAATTAATAATGTGCAGAATTTTCCTTACACAAGAAGTAATTGAACCATAGTCTTACAGACTGCATGTTATTTCTTTTTGCACAAATTTCAGTTCAGATTTTTCACACATGTTCTATGGGCTGTTTTATACCCATATTTGCAGAAAAATGCACACCTTGTATAAATCTGAAGGTATTTGCTAAAATCCCCATGAGTCAGATGTGTACTCATTACCCAGTACAAACAGCGTGTTGAAGACCATCAGAATAGCACAATAAACTTCGTTATTTTATTTTTTTTAATGGAATATTTGACGTATAAGCTCTCAGTCATCAGCCTGATCCTATTTGACTTGTTAAAAAATCTAGAGTCTTAAACATTGGGTTACAGATGTAAGGAGGACAGGTTTTCTTGTTACAGTGATATACTTCAGATTCAAAATGTAATCTTAAATTTTTGCAAGGCTAAGTAATGAAGCAGACAAAAGAAACAAAACATTGATTTGCAAACTCAGAAAAGTTTTTGAGATTTTCCACGCTCCATTTTCTCATTAACACAGTAGGTGTAGTAATTCTGTGCAGCCTCTCTCCTCCAAATTAGCCAATACTCTATATGATTCAAGACAGTTTTCTGCAGATGTATCCAAGTTATTTCTGGTCCTAGGGAAAATGTTATTGTGGCAGAACTGTACTTGGTTTTATGAGTTCAAGTTAATTCAGATATGCCTTTATCAGGGTGAATTATATTATATAAAAATGCCTTTAATTTTATTTCCAAAATTGCATCCACATGTTACAGGGCTTATCAGTTTCCTGATACCTGAATCTTGTGCTTGGGAAAGAAGAGTTAGGCAGCTTAGAAACCATTGATAATAAACAGCATATTAATCAATAAACCATTTTACACAGACAATGGGGAAACTCAGGGAAGATTTGTCATCATTAATGACCTCCAGAGGCCAGCTGCCTTATTCAAGGGTATTATACAGAGAAAAGCACCTCAAATGCATCAGCTTTTGTAATATGGTGTATTTTGAATTGGCTTTCTGAACTTCCACTTCCAATTTACCTCAGTTTGAAATTTGGAAAACTAGCAATCTTTTGATAAAAATCCCTTAGGCCATGTTGGATCTTTCAGGCCAGATGAGGCAATACTGAAATATCATAAGAAGAAACATACAGATTCCTGGACTTTCTATTAACCCTCACCAGGATTAAAAAACAAACAAACAACAACCACAACTACAACAACAACAAAACACAAACAAACCAAAACAAACACAAAAAAAACAACAAAAAACAGCAGAAAGAAACATTTTGAGGTTAGAAACAACCTGTCCAGTTGCTCTTTATGAATCTTTGGTTTCATGCTTCACAATTTCAATGGGAAAGGAAGAAAATATATTGACAAAAATAATTTTTTTTTGTTTCATCAGTATATGGAAGAAAAGTTTTCATACCACTTCCTGCTGAGGATGGCTGAAAATTTTACCCTTGAACTTCTAGGTTAAATTCTGGTATACTTTTCCAAGTGAGAAACCAATACTTGAGATATAGTTGAGTCTCAATACTTAATTCTTTTAAGGTCAAAGAAAATTAAAATCGTGACACTGCTTTACATTTTGAATCATATGCAGTCACTAGCCACTAGCTGTCACTCTGTGGTGGAAGTGTGATGTGTTAACACAGGACACAGATTTTTTCATTTTTATGGAAGCATAGCATGAATGAGAGTTTAGGATTGACAATTTAGAGACATAGGTTGGGGAAAAAAGACCAAACACAAACAGTAATTTTAAAGCTCAATAAATTTTGATGGACTACCGAACACAGCTGTCTGTCATGTAAAGATCTCAATGTAGGTATCTATACTAGAAAACATTTCACAGATTGCAGAATCAGAATCACAGAGTCACAGAATGGTAAGTGGTTGGAAGGGGCCTCTGGAGATCATCTAGTTCAACCCACCAGCTAAAGCAGGTTCACCTACAGCAGGATGCACAGGAACATGTCCAACTGGGTTTGAAAGTCTCCAGAGAAGGAGATGACTCAACCTCTCTGGGCAGCTTGTTCCAGGGTTCCATCACCCTCACAGTAAAGAAGTTTTTCCTCATGTTAAGGTGGAACATCCTGTGTTCCAGTTTGTGCCATTGGCTCTTGTCTTATCACTGGACACTACTGAAAAGAAAATGGCCTCTTTACACCCACCCTTCAGATACTGATAAGCATTCATAAGATCCCCTCTCAGTCATCTCTTCTTCAGGATAAACAGCCACAGGTGTCTCAGCCTTTCCTTGTAAGAGAGATGTTCCAGTCCCTCATAAGCTCATGGAGCAGATCCTCCTGGAGGTAATACTCAGACAGAAGAATAACAAAGAATTGACTGGGTACAACCAACACAGTTTCACCAAGGGCAAATCGTGCCTGACAGATCTGGTGGCCTCCTATGAGAAGGTCACAACATTAATAGACAAGGGCAGAGCAACTAACATCATTTACCTGGACCTGAGAAAAGCCTTTGACACTGTCCCACATGACATCCTGATCTCCAAGCTGGTAAAATACGGGTTTGATGGATGGACAATTCAGTGGATAAAGAACTGGCTTGGTGATCACACCAAAAGAGGGGCTGTCGATGCGTCCATGTCGAAGTGGAGGCCAGGGACAAGTGGAGTCCCTCAGGGATCAGTACTGGGACCAGTCTTGTTTAACATCTTTGTCAGAGACATGGACAGTGGCACTAAGTGCACCCTCAGCAAGTTTGTCAACGACACCAAGCTGTGTGGGGCAGCTGACACACTCAAGAGTAGGGATGACATCCAGAGGGACCTTGACAGGCTGGAGAAAATGACTTGGGGGTACTGGTGGATGAGGAGCTCAATATGAGTCGTCAGTGTACACCTGCAACCCAGAAAGCCAATCATATCCTTGGCTACATCAAGAAAACGTGGCTAGCAGGTTGAGGGAGGTGATTCTGTCCCTCTACTCCACTCTCATGAGACCCCAGCTGCAGTACTGTATCCAGTTCTGGAGCGCCTATTACAAGAAAGATATGGACATGCTGGAACATATCCAAAGAAGGGCCACAAGGATGATCAGAGGGCTGGAGCACCTCTCCTATGAAGACAGACTGAAAGAGTTGGGGTTTTTTGGTCTGGAGAAGGCAAGGCTCTGAGGCAACCTTATTTTAGCCTTCCAATAAGGGGGTCTACAAGAAAGATGGCAAAGGACTTTTTAGGCTGTCAGATAGTGGTAGGATTAGAGAGAATAGATCAAAACTAAAGTGGGTAGATTGAGATTAGACATAAAGAAGAAGTTCTTCACCATGAGGGTGGTGAGACACCAGAACAGGTTGCCCAGAGAGGTGGTGGAAGCCCCAAACCTGGAAGTTTTTAAGGCCAAGCTGGATAGGGCTCTGAGCAACCTGATCTAGTGGGAGGTGTCCCTGTCCATGGCAAGGGGGAGCTGGAACTGGATGATCTTTAAGGTCCCTTCCAACCCTGACAATTCTATGATTCTATGATCCTCGTCGGTTTCTGTTGGATTCTTAACATTTCCTTGTCCCTCTGTAACTGGGAAGACCAGAACTGGAGATAATACTCCAGATGTGGTCTCACTAGGGCAGAGTAGATGGGGAAGAGAACCTCCATTGATCTACTGGTCACACTTTCCTAAATGCACCAGGAACAGTATTTAAGTAGAATACTAGTAAAATTCAGAATGTAGCAACTGAAAAAAACAGTTCAGGCCATGAGTACAAGATTATTTGTACATTTCTGGGATGTCTCCTCCTTGCAAGTGTTCAAGACCAGGTTGGATGGGGCTTTGAGCAACCTGGTCTAGTGGGAGGTGTCCCTGCCATGACAGGGGAGGTGGAACTAGGTGATCCTCAGGGTCTTTTCCAACCCAAGCC
Source organism: Ceryle rudis (assembly GCA_033439905.1). Taxonomy (NCBI): domain Eukaryota; kingdom Metazoa; phylum Chordata; class Aves; order Coraciiformes; family Cerylidae; genus Ceryle; species Ceryle rudis. The sequence goes on from JAAGNO010015288.1 coordinate 11,617, forward strand.
ATTCTATGATTCTATGAGTCTATAAGTCTATGATTTCAGCACATGAAAATACTAACTACTGTTAAGTAAAACAGCAGAAGACACATCATTCCATCTATTATCTTTTCCTGGTTTTCTCCCAGTTCAGGACTATATAATTTTCTGCCATTTTCCACTTTAAACAAAAAAATCAGTATCACATGGACTAACTCTGTAGTTTAGCAAGACTATAGTGCTTGCTAGGGATGTTAAAGGTGAGGGTTCAACCTACCCCCTTTATATCTTAAAACCTCAGACAGAAGGAAGACTGAAAGAAATTTGAACTATAATATCAAGTTAGAAAACATGATTTCTTAGCATGTATAGACTGGCATGCTACCTGTCTGAATCAAGCAGTGAGGAGGAAACTTGAATGTGATGCTTTCATATATTAAGCAAGTACTGACAGAACCATAGTGGTGCTAGACAAACAGGTGGCCATGATTGCAGGAACTCCATTTTTGTCATGAACTATATGCATGAAGGCCAAATTTTTTGATGAGTCAGCCTGAAAAGAATTGGAAGAAAAACCACAATATGATAAAACTCTGATGGGAAATACAAGCAAAGAAGAATGAACCTGATTTCAGAAAGTAGCTACCTAAAAATGCAGAGAAGCCTTCAGTGGCACTTGCATTATGCCACTAGCGTTTCATTAGCCTTACTGTTCTTGAAATGAAGGTTAGATCCTGAAAATCCCACCAGGCACTTATCTGTTCATTCAGGTAAGTATCTCTTAGGAGTCTGGGCCAGAGGCTGTAATTGTAAAAACAGCATGATCTCAAGTTGCTGAGTAGTAAAGTATTCTTTTCACAGTAGTACGTGAAGTCAGTTACTTGTCTTTAGAGCTTTTATCAGTTAATGATAGTGCAGATCAGAAAAGCTACAATATACATGAAAAGAGTACTACACTTCTTGATCAGACTTCTTGATGGTAAATGCAGCCAATAGTATAGTTATACTAAAATACATAAACAGTTCCTTTATAGCTACACCTAAGTTCATCTTTGCAATGTCTATTAATCCTTGTTGGAGAGCAAAGAAGAGGTGAAAGGAAGTGTTAAAAGGTACAATCTGTTTCTCCATTAATGCACAATATTTTCATTTCCTGCTAAAGCACATTATCAATGCATTGAATGTGTTCTGGTTTTGAAATTAGGAACTTGGTAGTACAGTTTTAACCACTTAATAATTGAACAAATTACCAGAGTTAGGAAAATGAGTATTAGAGGGGAAAAAAAAATGTTTTGAACACAGCTTTATAATCTGTTAAAAATATACATTCTATTAACATTTTAAGTTTTTGAAAAATCACCAACCAAAGTATTTGTCTATTAGGAAAAGCAGAAGAAAAAGGGAGAGCAGAAGAAAGACAGAGAACTATAAAAGGTTCTAAATGCTGCTATAAGAATCTTCGTGTTAAATATACATAAGACTTTATTTGTCTGCTATTTCAAGGGTCAGAGATGTTGGAGGTTGGTAGTTTATGACCTTGGAAACTTTCTGAAATAAATCAATAATGACTATCAGTGAAGATTTTCTGTAAAATGAAAGCATCACCTTCATCAAGAAGACACAAACATTCAATGAAAGATTTTTAATGGAGATCTTGTTATTTATATAATAAAGAAGCCTCATTAGTATTAAATACTTTTAGTTGTTTAACAATCTGTAGCATACATTAGAATGTCATTAAAAAAAAAAGCTGTCAAAACCACAATATTAGATGTGGTTCATGGCTACTAATCACCTTTAACCTAATGCCTTGAATGTTTAACAGATAGGTGCCTCTAGTTGGAGAAGACTGAGAGGGGATTTGATAAGTGTTTATAAGTATATGAGGGCTGAGTGTCAAAAGGAAAGGGACAGCCTCTTCTCACTTGTTCCCTGTGATAGGACAAGGGGGGAATGGATGTAAGCTGGAGCACAAGAGGTTCCACCTTACCATGAGGAGGAACTTCTTTACTGTAAGGATCACAGAGCACTGGAATGGGCTCCCCAGAGAGGTTGTGGAGTCTTCTTCTCTGGAGATTTTAAAAACCCACCTGGATGCATTCCTTTGTGACCTCTGCTAGATTATATGATCCTGCTCCAGCAGGGGGGTTGGACTTGAAGATCTCCAAGGTGTCTTCCAACCCCTGACACCCTGTGACGCTGTCAACCCATGCCTCATTCTTCTCTTAGCTTATGACTTCTTGCAATATGCACTGCATCAAGAATCCAATACCTTAAGTAGAAACTAGTTCTCAGAAGAACTGAGAACAAATAAAATACTCTTACTACGAGGCTTGATATTTAGAGATTTAACATTAGCATCGAAGTCAGCTCAACATAGTGTTCAGCTGTTGGGATTCCAGTGGAAAAAAAAGTAGTCCAGCTTCTGGACCAGAATTCAAACTTGCAACAGATACATTGCTCTGTCCACAGTACACCAGTTTTTCTCTGGAGCTTTTTATCATTTTGATTTTGTTTAAAGACTTTGCTGAAATCAGTATATATTCACCATCACAACAGTGCTTGGATTTTGAGATCTTATCTAGACAGTTCATGCTACAAGGGAATGAAAATAGTTCTTTTTTTTTTTTTTTTTTTCAGCGATAAACCTTAAATTTTAACCTGAATTTTATTTGGTAGAAGAAGGTTTTAGAAGTGATGAACTGTAGGTTTTCCACGGTATTCAGTGTCACAGCTTGAATGACTTTCTGAGATTAGCAGCCTACATTGGTAGCACTGTTTTTCCTTGGCCATGTTTTGACAGATAATATTCTAGAATACAATAAAAAGATCCAGCCAACCAAAAAAAACACCCCAAACCA
>JAAGNO010015289.1:0-14429 GCA_033439905.1 Ceryle rudis
TGATTTGATTGGAACCAAATGTGAAAATGCACTAGGTTTTAGCATCTGACCAGATGAGTAATTCCAGGAGATAGTATGCTTTGGCCTCTCATTTGGTTCAGTGATTTCATTTAGAGATGGAAAGGACAAATTTCAGCTCCGGGGTGTTTGGTTCTCAGTGGAAGGTGCACAGATAAACAAACCTGGGACAGATAGCTCTCTTCAGTCAGTTTCTTATATCAGTTGAGTTTCCTGCTGTATTAGAATCATAGAATCATAGAATGGTTTGAGTTGGAATGGATGTCAAAGATCATCTAGTTCAAATCCCCCTGTCATGGGCAGGGATACCTCCCATTTGACCAGGTTAGTCAAAGCCCCATCCAACCTGAGCTTGATCAACGTGATCAACCACATCCAGTGTTGGGGCATCTACAGCCTCCATGGTCAACCTGTTACAGTGTCTCACCACCCTCTTCCTAATTAATCTGAATCTGCCCTCTTCCAGTTTAAAGCCATTACTCCTCATCCTATCACTACAAGCCCTCATAAAAAGTCCCTCCCCAACTTTCTTGTAAGCCCTCTTTGGATATTGGAAGGCTGCAATATGCAATAAGGTCTCCCAATAGCTTTCTCTTCTCCAGGGTGAATGATCCCAATTCTCTCTGTCTGTCCTCACAGGAGAACTGTTCCAGCCCTCTGATCAGCTTTATTACCCTCCTCTGGACACTCTCCAACAGATTCATGTCCTTCTTATGTTGTGTGCTCCAAACCTTGATGCAGTACTCCAAGTGGGGTCTCACAAGAGCTGAGTAGAGGAGCAGATTTACTTCCCTTGACTTGCTGGCCACACTGCTTTGGCTGCAGCCCTTCTGGGCTGCAAGTACACACTGATGGCTCATGTCCACTTTTATTGATGATATTTCCTTCACTCTGATTTGGCTTTTGAGTAAATCAGGTATTATGACACACAAGAATAATTAATTCCTTTTAAAACACCCATTTTGAGGAGCTGACTTTCAGTCTGTGATCTGTACACAATTTAAGGCCTGCAGCCCTAGTGCATCTGGAAAAGATAGTTAAGCAAACTGTTATCTGTTGGCTTGAATTTGGTATACAGTTGTCTGCATCTCTAATGTCTGTATGTTTTAGGGGCCTACAAACAGAAGAAGGTTGAAAACCACTTATATTCTGGCCCTGACTGTACTTCATAAGGAAGACCTGATTGACTGAAGAATCCCTGTTTGTCTTTACCTTACACCATAGGGATCTTCCCTTTAGCTGGAGGACCTTTCACACTCATGATGCTGCGAATACCTCGTGCCAGTCACATGCTGAACACACATGACGTTCAAACTTCAAAAGACTGAAGAAAAACTTCCTCCACAGGGTACCTGAACCTATCCCAGCTGGAATTCTTTGTAAGAAACCATGGTGGAACTGGCCCTGAGAGGTACCTCAGCAGGACAACAGCTTGTTACAGTTGGTAGAAAAAAAAAGTCAATAATCTGTAGTGAGTAGGATAAACATTTAACACATAGTTATGAATTTGCTAACATTGAATAACAGCTGCCTGGGCTTATCCTTGGGCATATATCTTGAGAACACTGCCTACATCTTTGCTAGGACCTTACTGATAAAAGAAGTCGTAAAGAACAGTACAAGACAGGGTGGCCTTGAAGATAAGGAAAGGCAGGAACTGATGGTGGTCATCAAGCAGGCCAGAGTGGCGCAATTCATCTGAGGTTAAAAGTTTAGAGCTGAGGAAGACTACAAGCCTTCATCGAAAGACCACCAGAGTACATCAGTCAACCACTACCACATTAATGTACACATGAGACAGTAGGTGGAGAATTATTATAATGATCCACTGAATATGTAAGAGATTCATGAGAAATGCAATGTATATGTATGTGATCTCTCTATATGAACCTGCGGTTTCTAACCCTCGGTGCATGTGATTGAAGGAGCAACCCCCCCACACACTCAGTGCTGTAATAATGAATACCTGCTTAATAACTTCAGTTACTGAGTTTTCACCACATCACAGCCTTACTAGAAACTCCTCATTGACACTGTCTCACTTCATCTGCTGGACTGAGATGATAATTTTGGAGCCATATACTTCCATATCACAGACCACCTTTGAAATTTTCTCTCTTTGCTCTAACTTTAAAGAAAGCACACAGAGACTCAAGTCTTCATTTAGATTTCTCAACCCTGTCCCAAGTGTTAGGAGTGATAGATCCAAGCAATGGTCTGATTCATGCCCTGGAACCGCATCGGTGCTGACTGGCCCCTGCTCATGCCATAGACATGTGTTTCAGGAGAAGGGGAAAGTGAAATTACTAACTGAGCAAAATCTGTGTCATGTGTTGCCAATGATCTTACTTAATATGCATCTTATAAAGCTAGCATGCTCAGTCAATAGTGACTACAGGGAAACATGCACTTTCACTGCTCATGCTCTGCTAACACTGGAAATTCAACATCGTTAATTCATCTTGCAGCAACTCAGCTTACAGGGCCCGGATCAGAAAGCAAACCAAAGCCTTGCCCTTGACTGCAGCAGACTTTCAGCTGGGGTCTTTCACTGCTCTGTGCTCCTGGACCAAAATATCACACGGCACCTTTCACAACAGAATGAATGTTTTTATTACAGTACTATACTCTCCAGATGAACAGTTTTATAATGAAAGCATTGACACTGGCCCTTAACTAAAACACAGCTTTAGATGCTGATGTTGCTGCTCTGCCTTAGCAAGTCTCCTACCAGCTTCATAACACTAAGAAGAAAAAGATGAGTCTCGTGCTGCTGTCAGGGAGAATTTCAGTCATGTTCTACACATATTATTTTTATTCAACCTATCTTTGCCAAATTTTTAAGTCTATTTCACATCCTCTCAGAATATATCTGCTGTTGTCACAACACCGTAAATTCACTTGCTCTTTGAGCTACACAAGCCATTAGATATATGTCATCATTAATTTGCCTCTGTGCAGACCGATCATAGTCTGATGTATAGCTTTAAAATAATTTCTGGACATCAGCATCTAAGCCAAAAGCAAAACACAAAGAAGCCTGGTCTTTCCCTCTGTCTGACCTAGGCAATTCCTCTTCATGCATATATATGTATGAATTTTGCACAGCCCTGAGCAGACAAGCCCTTCCCCACTTCTGCCACAGTTTTACTATTGCATGCATCTGAAAAGGAAAGAATTGTGCAGATTTAGGAAAATTATCCCTGGTCAGAATCTGTAGGCTCAAGACTATGATTCAAAACACTGTCTGTGCTTGTCCATTGTGGAGCACGAATAAAGCATGACAGAGAAGGTAGACTTTGAAAGCTCTGGGTGTTTCAAGCATCTCCTGCCAGCCAGTCCTCACTGCTGATCCATCATTTCACAGATGAAGCACTGCAGAGTGCTGTCAGTGTTCCTGTCATAATGATGAATGAGGCTACTAGCTACAACTTTCTCAGACAATATATTGAGCCCATCTATTGTCAGCATTTGCAACACCCCTCTCCCAAGGCACTCCTGGGCAGCTACCACTTTACCAGTTTCTTTGTTTATTTGAACTTGCTGGAAGGGTCCCTGGAGTAAACACTTTATGATTAGAAATAAGGGAGTGGCTCATAGATAAGAAAGTAGACAAGTTTGTAGTAGTCATCGAGCTACACAGAAAGATGCTTAGAGATCCCATGCTCAGCCGTATTAGCCATTGCAAACTATATTTTAACTATTCTACCTAGTAATCACAGCTTTCATTAAAAAACACAATAACCATATAGCCAGGTTTTCTAAACTCCCACACCATTGTGGTATCTGGTACTGTGATTTGTTAAAGTATTATCTTCACAGAAAGAAAGGCTTAAAGCCTTTCCAGTAGCTTATTACCCACTGCTCTCCTACATCCAACTGTGGAATATTTAGTAAGATGGAAGAGTAAATTGATTCCAGTTCAGAACAAGGGAGTTCTCAAGCTGAAAATAACTGGACACTGGGGGAAGTGTGAAGTATGTTTGCTCTATTCCTATTTTCCCCTACAAAACTGGTTTTAATTACTACTGAAGTCAGAATACTACCACAGACAGACCTTTGGTCCAGTTTACCATGACCATTTTTATAGTTTTTGCAGTGATAAAAATGTTTTGTGGCCTTGCACACTTACCTATTAGCTTGTGATGTATGTTTATACATTGTACATATTTATCCCCAAATCTTTTTTGTAAGGTATTTTGTTCAGTTAAGCACCATAAATATGTATTTATTATTTCTGCTTATAAATACTTATCTTCAGAAACAAAGCTGAAAACATTTAATTATATAATTCCAACTACAGAATAATATTTTTGTGGCATAATCCTAGGAGCTCAATGGCAGATCTCAGGTCCCTTGAATCCACTATAATGATCTCCCACAGCTGCTTTCATATGCAGCTGTTAATCAGCAAGTACAAAATATTAAGTGATGTGTTTTGTCTTTGCTCTGGTTAAATGTGAGACAGAAAAAGAGGAAACTGCTCAACACAAGGCTTTATTTTCCAGTTCTGAGGACAATACAAGAATAAAAATAGCAGTAGCCAGCCTTCATTACTGCTCACATTTGTTTTTCAAAGGGAAATCCATAAATCTTCTGCTCCTCTGAATCATAGTACTGAGTACCTTGTCGGAAAATTTTCTGTGTCTGGAGAGGAGACAAGAGGGTGACCATTACCTAACTCACCTCTGCTTAGGCATATATTTAAGCCACTTCTTCCTGTCCTGCTTCAGACTGCACCCATGTCTTGGCCCAGGGACAATCAAACCATGTATCTGGAAGCAGGAAAATGTATGGAGTCACCCTTCATAGAGAGAGGAAAAGAAAAAAGGGATCAACCTTGTTTTTGAATTTCAGAAGGATATGAAAAGGACCTACAACCAAATACAGCTTAAAATAACAAAATCTTAGTCTGTCTGCATATGAGGTCTGCTCTGTTCAGGCCAGGATTTTTGTCATTTGGGGTAAATTTACTGTAATCTACCTGTCCCTTATTCTGGGCAAGCAGATGTAAGACACACTGCCTATTCTCCTGCCAGTGCAAGTGCTGCTGACAGATAGGGTCACATCTTAGGCAGCTCTAGCATGAACTGACATAAATTCTCCAGAGGCATCCCTAACAATAAATTAGGCCTTTTCAAAATGCTAAGAAAATATCTTACATAGCAGGCAAATAAAGCACTAATGATGAGTACCTGCCATGAAGCTGAAATGAGTCCACAGGAATGAACATCCCAGAAGGTGCTCTAAGAAAATAACAAAAGCCAATTAGTGCTGCATATGTCTTTTCATGGGCTTTTGCAAATCTGCATTACCTACAATGACACACTGTGATACCTGAGCATCAACAGCATCTCTGTCCTCAATAATTTCCTTTGAGGTAGGGAAAGAAGACTTCCCCAGTTGTGAGACAAACACATTAAGGCTGAGATTGATCTATCTAAATTACACCTTTGATGAATCCCTTAGGATCACTGTGACACTGTATTCGGGATCTTTGCACCGTGCACAGACTTCACTGTTTTGAGAAACTGACTTCTTCTACTCAGGACAAAAACCTCCTTCTTTGGAAGCAGGTTGCTCCTTCTTCACTGACACCGTAGTTGGTATATCTTTGGTCTGGAGATCAATGCATGCACACCAGGAACCTACAGCTAAATGCAGTGAAATGCCATCCCAGAGGCTAGCCCAAAGTTACATATCCATCAGGATAGCAGAGTAGAGCATAGCAGTGCAGCATGATTCTACCTGCTTATTCACTGTCATTCCCCCCCAGCAAAAGCCCTATCAATGCACCAGAATAAAACCCAAAGAGGCATGTAAGATCTGTCCCCACAGGTAGAAGATTAAGATTTCTCTAAGAAACAGTTTGCTACTTTTCCAGGCACCAATATATTAAATACCTCTGTGCCTTTTTTAATGTTCTGAGCATGACAAAAAGCCCTATATACTCCATCCACCCATTTGCAGTCACAAACACTATTGTCTGCTGCAGCAGACAGCTTGGTTTTTCATTTTCAAGACTATGAAGTCATCACCTCAATGCAGTGATGAAGGAGGACAGACGATACAGACCTTATCCCTTCACCCTTTGTCTATAGTTCTGTTGGGAATTCTGTGATTTTTAAAGGAATATTTTTAACATGATTTTTCTTTTCACTGTTAAGATTACTCTTTCCCTTTTATCCTATGAGTTTACCTGCCTTCCCTTTGCGTTTTCACAAGCTTGCATTGATTGCTGTGCCATACAATCCACCATCATCTTGTGTGTGGCAAGTTTTAAATTAAAATCCCAACAGGTAACCTCTTTTGCATTTTTCTGATGGAACTTCAGAAAAAAAGTTGCTCTGCTAGCCCATTAGAAGGTCCAGTAAATGTGTCCAGTTTTTGTTCTCTGAGACTGTCCAGCCTTCAATGGCACAGCTGTTAAGTATGTCAGACAGAAAAGTAATGACAAACTTATATATAATACAAAATGATGGTTTTTCCTCTCTCATTTCACACTGAAGAGGATGAGATTCTCAGTGACTGCCCAAAGCAAGGAGAGCTGACATTCCCTTCAGTGCTCTGCATGTGCAGTTTCACTGAAGTTTACATCTAGTTGATGTGCTTCTTTCAGTCATGCCATTCTTCACTACATGCAAACAAAACTCTGGTAGAGAGAGCACCAAGAAGACTGTAAAACAATCCTGCTACAAGGCACAAGCTCTTCTATCAAGAAGAAAAAGCCACAAAAGTGTTGCTTTTCCCTAGTACCACGCTGGCTCCATCTGTCTGCAGCTACTTGCCACTGACTTACATAAATAGCGTATTTCCAAAGGCAGTGTCCATTAAGGCAAGTTGCAGCTAGATCTGCCTCTTTTCATTACATATCTTCTTCTATATCCTGTATGCTTGTACTTCCTCTATGACTCACCCCTTTTTGTCAAGAGCACAAAATTCGTCTCCAAACCCCTGCATAATATGCTTGAGATAGCAGAATCACAGAACTTCCTAGATTTGAAAAGACCTTCAAGATCATCTAGTCCAATCATTAACCTAACACTGAGAAGACCTTGACTAAACTATATCCCTCAGCGCTGTGTCTACACGACTCTTAAATACCTTCAGAGATGGGGACTCAAACACTTCCCTGGGCAAGCTATTCCAGTGTCTGAGAACCCTGCTAATATATTTATAGAAATATTTCTTGTTGTCTTTTACAGCCAAAGCCAGATTAATTTCTGGATGGGCTTTGGACTTTCTAATTTTCTCCCTGCATAGCCTCACTACATCTTTGTAGTCATCGCATGTGAACTGCCTCTCCTTCCAAAGGCCACGAATTCTTCAATTCTCCCTTTTTCCCTGAGTTGCAGCCAAAGCTCCCTGTTCAGCCATGCTGGTCTTCTTTGCCATTGGAACATATTACAGCACATGGGGACACTCTTAGAACTTCCATCTTGAAGAGTGTCCAGCCTTCGTGGACTCCTATGCCCTTCAGGACTGGCTCCCAAGATACTCTGTCAAGTTGTCTCCTAAACAAGTCAAAGTCTGCCCTGAAGGGCAGCATGTCAGTTCTGCTTGCCCGCTCCTTACTTCTTTAAAAATGGAGAAGTCAGTCATGCCTTATACATTCCAGTTAACCACTGATCCCAACCACACAACTCCATTTATTTGTGAAACACTCAGGAGCAACAAACAGATGTGTCTTTGGCTGGTACCTATAATTCATGTTATATTTCTCTTTTGACTTTCAGCCTCACAAAGTACCTGTGAAAAAGCACTCTATACTGCTTATATGTGAACAGGGATGCACAAATGTCATTGCAAATGTGGATTATATTTCATGTTTCAAAGAATAAGTCCATATAAGATCTATCTTCTTCTCAAAGGGAGTCTGCAGTTTAAGAGTGTTTCCTGTGTCTTATGGGGGAAAGAACATCATATAGACTCTCACACAATCATCTAGACAGCAGGTCACTGGTACCCATGTCAGCCCTGACCCCATCACAATAACTTTTGTCCTGTTCCTAATGCTGTTATTTTTGAGTAGGACTAGATATCCATCACTGTAGAAGAAATCAGTAAGGACTGAAGACATGAAGTTACTGATGTTAATGTCAACATGAGACAATACAGGTGCTGTGAGATAACCCAAGGAAGAAGCTGTTTTGCTCTAGTGGAAGGTAATACACACTAACTGCTGCTGCTCATATCCAGATTCAAATTCCAGTGAAATTGGAATTAAAGAGGGATCTGATCCCAGAAAGTAAAAATCACCTTTTTGCTGTTTGTTGGGACAGGGACAAAGCTGTCTGCAGCTGCTTGCCACTGACTTACATAAATAGCTATTTTCAAAGGTAGTGTCCATTAAGGCAAGTTGCAGCTAGATCTGCCTCTTTTCATTACATATCTTCTTCTATATCCTGTATGCTTGTACTTCCTCTATGACTCATCCCAGAAGATGCAGGACCTTGAAGGAGTCTCTGAGACCAAGAAAGCATCCAACTTTCCCTCACCAATGTTGTGCATTTCTGTACAAAAAGCTCACTCACCTGACCCAAACAAAGGACAGAACTATATGAAATCCCTGGTTGATACTTTAGCTTGCTTTGTTCCTCCTTACACAAAAGTAAGCCAGCCTGAAAGATTTTTAATCAAAAGGTCTGCTGTAGTTATTTGCTTGAGCTGGTAGATTGAAAGATCGGCCAACAATCAACAATAGTATGAGTAGTCAGTCCAAAAATATATTATCTTTCCCTTGATGCTTTGGGGAAAATAGCCTGGACAGAGGTCAGAGCAGTATTGTGGAGGTAAGGGTATCCTGGATCCACACAGCCAGATGCCATTCTGCTTTTAAAAAGTAGATAAAAATACACGCACACCATCCAGGCTCTTTTGAAAGACAAAAAATTACAAAACTTCCTGTTGATGTCTACTTCAGAAACAACGTGAACATGCTCAGCTCCACACTGAAAGCAGTCTACTACCAAAGTACTTACATACACACCAGCAGTAGTATATGTTAGTGTGTGTGCCTGTGCATATGCATGAAACTACATACATATGCCTGCATGCATATATTTATATAGATTAGTCACCCAACCAACCATCTGTATTTATCTATATGCTGTTAAGAGAAAGTGACACATCCTTGAATTTTATCACAGGAGAACTATTCCTACCCATTATACAACCTTCTGGACTGAGGCAGAGTAAGAAAGGAAGAGAACACAGAGATGAGACAAGAAAAACTGACATAACAATACCTTATCACAGTCCTGCAAGCCGTCAGAGGGATAAAGAGGTGCCTCAGAAAGGATTTCATGAAGGGTAAAGATAATGGATGATCTTTACAAGAGAATTCAAATCAGTGTTGCATAGAGCGGTACCACAACTCAGTGGCTCTGCCTTCCCTGAGGCAGAAGCTGCAAGGAGATGGGCTCTCGGGGACTATCAGAGTAGCATAAGACTGATGGGAGTTGAGAAGGTCAGCAAGAGCATAGAAAGTTGGAGGTGGACAGGTGGAAGTGAGAGGGCAGGTTACCAACGTTTGAAGAAGCATGCTGGCAAACAAGTCTCAGGCTGGTGTTAATGGCTCAGCACCTGAATTCATGGAATATCAACAATTCCTGAATAAGGAATCCCCCGAAGCAGTTATGTGTGATGGCAAACAAATGCTGAGCGTAAGTGCATCTTTAATTCACAGGCATCATGGCATTTTAAGCATTTCTATCCTTCTGTCCTACAGCATCATTGCAAATCAGATTCCTGCCCCTGAAACTGCAACAATAAAAGCCTCTGCTTTGCAATGTTAGTCCAAAGAAGATGCAGAGAAATGGGTTGTGACATCTTCAGCTGCTGAGCTAATCCATCATAATGCATTGCAGCTCCTACAAATTTCCACCCCAGGCAGACAATGGCAGGCATTTCCAGTCATCCCCAGATGGCTAATACATGGCAACAGTTTGTAAGCTGCATATGCTGGACCACCACAGACAGCTGCTCCACTGAGCGATGTTGCAATATTGATGGATGCTCTTTTTGACCCAGAACATCAAATGTGTTTAATAGAGAAGTATTGTCACCAAAATCATTCCCTTCTCTTCCTTTCCTCCACATCCTCAATTCAAAGGTCAGAACTAAAATCAAGCTCTATCAAAGCTGTTCATTTTTCTCATTTTTGGAGGAGATATTTGTGTTTTCGTCTGACAGCTCAGCTGAAAAACTCTGTCCTATGTCACTAGGAAGGATGGTTCTGGACATTAACAAGCAGGGCACAAGTGAAATGACTCTGACATCCTTAACAGAAAGTGTATAGGTTCTCTTTGTGGTGGGGTACACATCTGCTGCTTTCTCTGTTCCCAAACCTAAGATCTGGCTTTTTTTCTCTCATATGAAGATGACATACTGTTTACTTCTCTTAAAAAAACCCTGATTCTTAATTTAATGTTTAAGAAAGCTACATCTGCACAGAAAATAGCCAGTCATTATCCATTATTCATTGTAATGTCTTCCTCTCATGGGCTGAAGACAACCCCATTTTCAGTTTTAACTTGCGGGTTTTTTGATGGTTCATGGGGCAAACCACCATAACTGTCTTGCCACTGTGTTACTATTCCTATGGAAAATTTAAAAATGAGGGGGAAGATACAAGGATTGAAGAGGGGGATGAACAAAAGACAAAAGACATGCAAAATAAATATTACTGCTTAGAAAGCACGAAAAGAGTGAGAACAAACTCTACAAGTGGCCAAGCTTATTTCTCCAGGCTGCAGACTGAAAACCAGTATAGCTCTACTGCAAATTGAAGTGTTAACATACAACATCTGAAAATCTGTCCCCTGGTTTTATCTGGAGTTACCCAAGAAATGCATTTATCCTGTTGGTGGTAGCCAGAAGTCATTGTGTGTCGTCATTTCCCAAATAGACACACTTTAAAATGTTTCATCTGTTTTGCTTTTTGTCAGCAAGACAAACTGATGATGGCTGTGTGAGGAAGATGAGAAAGCCATATAAAATAGGTGTCAGCACCAGCCAACAAATCAACAGGACTAAAGACAAAGCCACAAGGCTGGTTTTATTGGTCTGATTATATTGATGTTTAGCAGCAACAAGAATAATGGCATGGTTTAACTGACAAATCATTAATTGGAAGTTTGTGGTAGCCCTCAGTTCTCTATTCAAGTTTCATCACAGATGCTAACATCATTGCTAACAGTTCAGCAGACTTGCTTTCTTCTACACACTAGTAGTAGGGAGACCATACCTAGGACATACTGTTTACAAGCTGTCCTGAAAATACTTAAAAAAAATGCATTCCTATTCTCAACCCCAGACTATATACCCAGTCCCTAGCTCCATACCAGTTGATAGTAGCTTGATGGCTTCATGTTGAGTCTTCACTTGTTACTTGGTACTCATTTGCATGATGTTATGCATGATGACAGGCACATGAAAACTATGTCAGGATATAAATATTTCATTTAATGTTGAGCATACAAGCTAAAACCAACATAGCTAAAGATGGGAACACAATCATCACTGAGCAGGTATAAGAAAGAAACTCCTTTCCCCAAAGACAGTTAGCTACAAGAGCACGGACTGTTAAATTATCTTAGTATATACTTAAAAGAACAGAAAAATACAATAATAATAATTTTAAAATCACTCCCCAAAAGCCGTTTTTAAAGAAACTGAGGCATTTAGAACACCCAGGTTCTAAGTACCAGACTGTTCACTTAAAGGAATCCTTGTCATAAGGAAAACACTCCTCCTTTCTGAATACTGGCAAGGGCTTTTAGCAGAAAGCTGCAAATGAAATTATTCATTTTTTAATAGGGCATTTATTGCTACCCAGGAAGGCTTAGGCATTTAACAGAAAACCAAATTAAACCAAGGTATGTTACCAAAATAACCTAATTAATATAATTTATTTCACATGTCAGAAAACAAGCAGGATCTCAAGTATCCCTTTTCTATGATAAACAGTTCAATTTAACCTACATATTTTTCTGTAAATCACCAATGTACGAATACTCTAAAAGCAAAGATAGATTGAATTTGTATGCTCTAATCTTTTGCTGTTTTGTTAAATATTCTCAATAGCTCAGTTTTCACACCTCATCTTTTATTATCATTAGATAAGCCCTTTTTCATCTTTACCTCAAATGTAGAATTTTTTCTAAATTATTTTCTTGGACTTGCCATATATGAAACAATAGTCCCCTCTTCTGGACTGAGGTAATGTTGCACTTATTGCAGAGAAACCACTGCAGAATGGAATTCCTTTTATGTTTACTGAGGGGTTGGAGTTTTTTCCTTATTAAACAACCTTACAGAACCCTAACAAGAAAAGCCATTCAGTCTATACACAAAGAAGTCAAGCACATAAAGAAATAGAGGTGAAGAAATCAATTAAGTATTCATCTGTAGGGTTTTGTATTCAATTTCAGCTGAAGGCACTGATAGCTACAACAGCTGCAAGTAAGGGTCTATCGTAATTTCAAGAATGAAGCGTGAAGTCTCTGGAATGTGTTGACTCCCAAACTCTCAGTGTTTAAAAAAATGCAAAACAAAACAAAACAAAAACTGTACAAATCTCAAGGTCTCAAATTCAAAATATAGAATGGACTTTCAAAGAAACCAATCCTCATTTACAACTTGAGTAAAGCATTAAGAAACAAATTTGCAAAAGAGCACAAGTATCTGAAAATAATTTCTGTTCCCTCCCAAGATCCAGACTTCTGTTCATCAAAAGCAGCCCAGAAAAGTATACAGTGTGGAAGAGCTGAAACATCTGAGCAACCCGCTGCTGAGGAACAATGGCAGCTACAGTCAGTCTTGCAAACAGATGGTACTGCGGTCATCTCCAGAAGAATACATACAGGGGATTTCACTTTGCAAGCCTTGCTTCACAGACTTCCACTATTACTGCTTTGGCTAGCAAGGAGAGCCTGGAAAAACTGATGGCCTCCATGAAGGGTTCCTTATGACCAGAGAAAAACAGAAGGAAGGTGGGAGAGGTGCCACTGTGGCTGTCATGCAGCCTCTGTCAGCTTGATCTCCTCTGAGAGGACATGCAGGGAAAGGCTGTCCGACGGGGGCCGCCTCAGTGGAGATGCCAAGCAGCCAGACACCAGGAGAGAGACTGGCCAGAACCTATGAGCCTCGAGGTCAGGGCAGCCCCCAGGGAGATGAGACATTTCCACTCAGAGTGGGGCAGGCTCCCCTGTGGGGCCAGGGGGTGCAAGGGGCTCTGTTCCCTAAACAGCCCTTCCTCCCTCAAGCAGTGGGCAGCATGTGGGGCTTCAGAATGCACAGACTTATAGGCTGCCTTCCTGAAGTGCTCCAGAGGATGCTGGGTCCCTGACTAGTCCCACCAGCAAGCCTACAAAGGGTAAAATGGGTCTGTCAAACACCGCTCCTCTGCTGACAGCCACACTGCCTCACTGATGAAGGTGGCAGCAAAGGGATGCTGCAACAAAAGTAACATCCCCTCCACCTGGAATAGGAGCCTGGATATGTTCACCCCGTTTCCTTCTCCACCTCATTCCTGTCCCACACCTTTCCCTTCCCCTTCAACTTTCTTGCCTGTTTTGCCTGTAGCAAGGCCTGACCTCTGGCCATGCACTATCCTGCCAGTGGCCACAAGGAGCTGCAGACTGTCAGGGACCAGAGTGGCAACAGCATCACCCTGTTGGGATGAGCCATCCCATCGACAATGTCACCAACCCCCTTCTGACTGTGGCCGAGAGTCATGAGGGGATGGGCCAGAGATGTGGGTCTGTGGGTATCAAGAAGGCACCAGACAGACTGTGTCTGAGACACCCATAGTCCAAAGCAGCCATGCTTTGTCCCAGGAAGCTGACCTGGTGAGCTCAACTCAGTGCAGAGGCTCTGAGATCCTCTGCTGCACCACCAGCAAGCCTGTAAAGAAGAAGGGGAGGGCCATTCACACTGCTCCTCTGTTGACATTTCCCAGGCTTTCTTGTGCTCCCTTGTGCTGCCCCATTGCCTGTTGGTAGGTCCCGCCTCCAAAGTAACACCCTGCTCCACATGGACAGTAAAGCTGTGAATGTCCACCTCCCCTCATAACCGTATCCAAGCTCTTCATCCCAAGAGCCCTTGCTTGCCCACAGGCTGGGAGGCTGAACCTCCCACCTGCTCCAAACTGGTGCCTTTGGTATCTCCAAGTCCTTCTCCACAGGGCTACTCTCAATCCATTCATTCCCTAGCCTGTATTGATAACAGAGATTTTCCCAGCCCAGGTGCAGGACCTTGTACTTGGTCTTGTTGAACTTCATGAGGTTCAAACAGGCCCACTTCTCAAGTTTATCCAGGATGCCACCCAGACAGCCTTGACAGCCAGTGCCTTCCCTTTGCCCTGCACTGGAGCCTGGCACCCACTCTGCACTGATCATATCCCACTA